>CM042422.1:23671089-23713589 GCA_023634145.1 Thymallus thymallus
GTAAAACCCTCTCTCCTCCCTCCATGCTTCCCAGAACAGAGTAAAACCCTCTCTCCTCCCTCCATGCTTCCCAGAACAGAGTAACACCCTCTCTCCTCCCTCCATGCTTCCCAGAACAGAGTAAAACCCTCTCTCCTCCCTCCATGCTTCCCAGAACAGAGTAAAACCCTCTCTCCTCCCTCCATGCTTCCCAGAACAGAGTAAAACCCACTCTCCTCCCTCCATGCTTCCCAGAACAGAGTAACAGCTGTAACGAAGCCAGAGTCCAGTAGTAGCTTATTATTAAAATGCAAATATGGGCTTCTGGGCCTCGTCACATTAGACTACAGAGACTGTGACATAATGATGATCCGACAGAACCAGAGGAGTAACAACTTTTTTTATTTCACTTGTATTTAACCAGGTAGGTTTTATTTGACCTGTATTTAACCAGGTAGGTTTTATTTCACCTGTATTTAACCAGGTAGGTTTTATTTCACCTTTATTTAACCAGGTAGGTTTAATTTCACCTGTATTTAACCAGGTAGGTTTTATTTCACCTTTATTTAACCAGGTAGGTTTAATTTTACCTGTATTTAACCAGGTAGGCCAGTTGAGAACAAGTTCTCATTTACAACTGCGACCTGGCCAAGACAAAGCAAGGCAGTGCGACAAAAAACAACAGAGTTACACATGGGATAAACAAACGTACAGTCAATAACACAATAGAAAATCTATATACAGTGTGCAAATGTAGTGCAAAATGCAGTAAGGTTAGGGCTCATCACTCAGAGCTTCCATATCCATTGTTTCGTCCACAACAATATCTTCATATTCTTCTTGCTCCGATAACTGCTCATCGCTTGATTCCACTTCAACAGGGCAACCTGTAAGTGCGTCAGACATTGTCTTTAAAAACTCAACCCTCTCGCTCCCAACATTCGGTGCATAAACATTAAAGATTGAGAGATGTAACTCTCTCAGGGACGCATCGACCCGCAGAAGAGGTCCGGAACAATGTTTACCATGGAGAGGTTTCTCCACCAGAGACCAGAAACTAGAAAGATAGCCACCCCTGCACTGATATTAGACCCGTCCCAATCTCTCTGCCGCTGAGTTTGGTTTGTCTGGTCTGAATGTGTTTCTTGTAGCAAGACTATCGAACCTTGTTTAAAATTATTATAATCTATGAGTGCGGCTCTCTCTTTGTCTCCTCCTTAAAGCCGTTAATATTTATCGACCCAATGTAAAAAAAAAAAAAAAAAAAGCAACCCCCAAAATAATAATGTAAAAGTCCAAATCATTACTAGGCCTTCTCTTTCCAGCCCTTGGCCATTAAGACACATCTCACATTGCTTAGCAACTTTTTCAACCTGTACCTTTTCTGTTGACTAAGTTCCTCCAAAGTAGATCCTCATAGCAACGGTACATGAACTCAAAAAGAGCTTCAAGTCAGGAAAATAAGATGCAATATTAATTTTCTGCTGCCGTTTAGTGTAATCTAGACATTCATTTATTTGAGTCTCTGAGTTTGGTTTATTTTTACCTTCCTGGCTTGACTCTGATGTATCACTCAGAGCTTCCATATCCATTGTTTCGTCCACAACAATATCTTCATATTCTTCTTGCTCCGATATCTGCTCATCGCTTGATTACACTTCTTTACTCCATCCACCGTGCAAGAGTGGTTCGTCGCTTCCTTTCTCCAAAACGCACATTCTCCGAGTGATCATGGCCTCACTCTCTGCCTCTGGATGTTTTCTCCTAAGCCTGGCCTGTTTCCTCATATAGGAAACATATAGTCCTTTCCATCACAGTTGATTCGAAGAGCTACGTCGAGTGGCTCAGTTTGAGAATTCAAAATCGTATACGTTTGTCTTCTGAAACATTCAATATGACTTATTTCCTCATCTTGAATTCCCAATGTTAGGAACATAATAGGAGACATCAGCTTTCCATACCGTGACAGCATTCTCTCTAACATCTCATTCTCGAAAAAGGTGGACAGTTCGATACGATGACTTTTTTTGACGGCGATGACAGAGGTAAAACAGGCACATATAGATGGTTAATCATGAATCCATCTTGAGGCGGCTATGATGTTTGGCCCGCCAACAGACAGACATTGCTCCACTGATATCAATGCATTCGTAACGCACTTCGCTCCATGCCTTGGTGGAAGCTTCGGCCTGGGTCTTCCGGTTGCTTCCATGGCTCCCCTAGCCAAAAGGTTTGTCTATTCAGACCTAGTTTTTTGGCACTAGGCCACGCCAAACTGTACCAGCCAAACAGTTTTTGTTAAACACACTGAATGAAAAAACTACTCTACTCACTCTCACCTGCTTCCGCTCCCGAGAGAGAGAGGTAGAGAGAGAGCGACAGAGAGAAAGAGAGAGAGAGAAAAAGAAAGGTAGTGACAGAGAGAGAGAGAGAGAGTACGAGGGAAGGAAAGAGAGAGGTAGAGAAGGTGGAGAATGAGGAGGAGAAAGTGAGTGTGAACGTGGGTAGAAAGAGGGTTAATCAGTGAGAGGAAAGATACCGGGAGGGAGGGAGGGAGGGAGAGAGAGAGAGAGAGAGAGAGAGAGAGAGAGAGAGAGAGAGAGAGAGAGAGAGAGAGAGAGAGAGAAGAGTGAAAAGAAGAGAGAGAGTGGCCATGTCTGAATACCAATACTAGCGTTCTCCATACTGTACTTAAACTGAATACTAATTTCGTAGTTTAATATAATAGAATTAACTCATCTTTTCCTACTCACGTGTTTGATATAATAGAATTAACTCATCTTTTCCTACTCACGTGTTTGATATAATAGAATTAACTCATCTTTTCCTACTCACGTGTTTGATATAATAGAATTAACTCATCTTTTCCTACTCACGTGTTTGATATAATAGAATTAACTCATCTTTTCCTACTCACGTGTTTGATATAATAGAATTAACTCATCTTTTCCTACTCACGTGTTTGACATAATAGAATTAACTCATCTTTTCCTACTCACGTGTTTGATATAATAGAATTAACTCATCTTTTCCTACTCACGTGTTTGACATAATAGAATTAACTCATCTTTTCCTACTCACGTGTTTAATATAATAGAATTAACTCATCTTTTCCTACTCACGTGTTTGACATAATAGAATTAACTCATCTTTTCCTACTCAAGTGTTTGATATAATAGAATTAACTCATCTTTTCCTACTCACGTGTTTGACATAATAGAATTAACTCATCTTTTCCTACTCACGTGTTTGATATAATAGAATTAACTCATCTTTTCCTACTCACGTGTTTGACATAATAGAATTAACTCATCTTTTCCTACTCACGTGTTTGACATAATAGAATTAACTCATCTTTTCCTACTCAAGTGTTTGATATAATAGAATTAACTCATCTTTTCCTACTCACGTGTTTGATATAATAGAATTAACTCATCTTTTCCTACTCACGTGTTTGACATAATAGAATTAACTCATCTTTTCCTACTCAAGTGTTTGATATAATAGAATTAACTCATCTTTTCCTACTCACGTGTTTGACATAATAGAATTAACTCATCTTTTCCTACTCACGTGTTTAATATAATAGAATTAACTCATCTTTTCCTACTCACGTGTTTGACATAATAGAATTAACTCATCTTTTCCTACTCACGTGTTTGATATAATAGAATTAACTCATCTTTTCCTACTCACGTGTTTGACATAATAGAATTAACTCATCTTTTCCTACTCAAGTGTTTGATATAATAGAATTAACTCATCTTTTCCTACTCACGTGTTTGACATAATAGAATTAACTCATCTTTTCCTACTCACGTGTTTGACATAATAGAATTAACTCATCTTTTCCTACTCACGTGTTTGACATAATAGAATTAACTCATCTTTTCCTACTCACGTGTTTGACATAATAGAATTAACTCATCTTTTCCTACTCACGTGTTTGACAACAGCTGATGATCAGATAAATTGACGCGTTGTAGCAAAATGAACGAATGGCGGGAGTCAACGTAATCACGCATTAGATGATGCATTTGGAATACTATTTTAAAACTATTTTAAAACTATTTTCACAGACTATAACATTTTCCTTTTTCATATTCGGGTCTTGACGTTTTCACTACTGACTATGATACATTTCAATTCAGACTGGGATTTTGTATTTTGGAAAAGTTTTAATAATTGTATATTTTGGCTGAATTGTCTTGATAATTCTTACAGTTTAACTAATTGGGTTAGCTGGGCTACTGGACTGCTGATGTAACTTTTATTCAAAAAAAAAAAATGTGGTGAAAATTATTTTGCCCTAAAAAAAAATCATACTCATTAGAAGCTTTCAAATAGCAGTAATCTTTCCATGGTAGTTGTCATACAATATCATTTTGTTATTTAAACATGAATCATGTTGGTGTTCATGTTCATATTTCCAATAAAGTAGATTTTTATGAAATTATCATTTGTCTGCATATTTATGATTGAGGTTGGCTGCATGACCTGAAACATCTAATTAAGTACATATCCATATAAGCATTTTTGTTTTGTTTTGAGTGTGTGGGTTGATGTTTTTGAGTGTTAGCGTGTGGGTGGGTGTTTTTGAGTCTGTGTGTGGGTGGGGGTTTTGAGTGTGTGTGTGGGTCTCTTTTTGTGCCCTTTTTAGAACACAAACACACACTGACACACACTGACACACACACACTGACACACACTGACACACACACACTGACACACACTGACACACACACACTGACACACACACACTGACACACACTGACACACACACACTCCTATTGGGTGTATTGATCAGTGGAATCACCTTACGGCCTTGTTGGAACAAACCAAACTGACCTCAAATGCCTGCCAGACGTGTGTGTGATCTAATGTATTTCTTAGTCATGACTGTTCACTGTGTTCAGCTACCTTTCAAAGCCATCATTTGCAGCCCAAGACGTTTTCATTTTGAGTCCTGAATGGCATCCTATTCCCTATTCAGTGCACTACTTTTGACCCGAGCCCTGTGGGAAATTTGGGATGTATACTTTCATTCTGTTCTGGTCAGCAGGGTTCCTACATTTTACAGTTATTCACCTTCAGGTAGCTAGGTGGGACAACCACATATCATAGCTAGGTGGGACAACCACATATCATAGCTAGGTGGGACAACCACATATCATAGCTAGGTGGGACAACCACATATCATAGCTAGGTGGGACAACCACATATCATAGCTAGGTGGGACAACCACATATCATAGCTAGGTGGGACAACCACATATCATAGCTAGGTGGGACAACCACATATCATAGCTAGGTGGGACAACCACATATCATAGCTAGGTGGGACAACCACATATCATAGCTAGGTGGGACAACCACATATCATAGCTAGGTGGGACAACCACATATCATAGCTAGGTGGGACAACCACATATCATAGCTAGGGGGGGGGGTGGGTCTCTTTTTGTGCTCTAGGGGTGGGACAGAACGGAGTACTCGGGTTGGGGTGTAGGGTTTGAGCATTTCCTCTTGTAGTGGATGCAAGCTTCGATTGGAAGCCAGTGGAGTGTGCAGAGGAGCGGGGTGACACCGTGGAGGAGGACAATGTGGAGTTGTCAACCGTGATGGAGAGGTCTTGGAGCAGACAGGCCTTCCCTGGGAGGAAAAGCAGTTTTGTCTTGTTGATAATCCAAGATGGCGTAACAGTGTGGATGTGTTTTTTTGTCCTGTCTCATGTCCCGTGTAAATACTCTGTAATTAGTCTGTCTTTCCTTATATTTTTCTTATTCCTCATATACTTCTCCTGCAGCCCGCCTCACCCAACGTGGAATGGATCTACTACTTACTTTATTTCTTTATTTCGGCAGGGGCGGCAGGTAGCTTAGTGGTTAGCGTGTTAGTTAGTAACTGGAAGGTTGCAGGATCGAATCCCCGAGCTGACAAGGTAAAGATCTGTCGTTCTGCCCCTGAACAAGGCAGTTAACCCACTGTTCCTAGGCCGTCATTGTAAATAAGAATTGGTTCTTAACTGACTTGCCTAGTAAAATAAAGGTAAAATAAAAAAAAAATCTTTTCATTCATTAACTGAACCTCTGACATAAGCTAGCCAGCCTGCTAGCTAGCCTCCAAGACCTCTCCATCACGGTTGACAACTCCACGTTGTCCTCCTCCACGGTGTCACCCCGCTCCTCTGCACACTCCACTGGCTTCCAATCGAAGCTTGCATCCACTACAAGAGGAAATGCTCAAACCCTACACCCCAACCCGAGTAGCTAGCTAGCCATTGCTAGCCACTGCTAGCGGTCCTCACCACTGCTCTGCCTGCATCAGCCAGCTTTAGTTCGGACAATATCGGCCAGTCTGCACAGCGCGCTACCAACCCAGCGCATATCGGATAGCCTGAGATTTCCAGTCCTGAGAATGTGCAGAGCCTGAGACGCCCAGTCCTGAGAGGATGGAGAGCCTGAGATGCCCAGCCCTGAGAGGGTGGAGAGCCTGAGATGCCCAGTCCTGATAGGATGGAGAGCCTGAGATGCCCAGTCCTGAGAGGATGGAGAGCCTGAGATGCCCAGTCCTGAGAGGGTGGAGAGCCTGAGATGCCCAGTCCTGAGAGGATGGAGAGCCTGAGATGCCCAGTCCTGCGACGGTGGAGAGCCTGAGATGCCCAGCCCTGAGAGGGTGGAGAGCCTGAGATGCCCAGTCCTGAGAGGGAGGAGAGCCTGAGATGCCCAGTCCTGAGAGGGAGGAGAGCCTGAGATGCCCAGTCCTGATAGGATGGAGAGGAGGATCTGATGGTTCACAGTGTCAAAGACAGAGGATAGATCTAGGAGGATGAGAACAGAGGAGAGAGAGTCCGTTCTGGCAGTGAGGAGAACCTCCATGACACAGTGAGGAGAGACTCCATGACACAGTGAGGAGAGACTCCATGACACAGTGAGGAGAGACTCCATGACACAGTGAGGAGAGACTCCATGACACAGTGAGGAGAGACTCCATGACACAGTGAAGAGAGCCTCCATGACACAGTGAGGAGAGACTCCATGACACAGTGAGGAGAGCCTCCATGACACAGTGAGGAGAGCCTCCATGACACAGTGAGGAGAGCCTCCATGACACAGTGAGGAGAGCCTCCATGACACAGTGAGGAGAGCCTCCATGACACAGTGAGGAGAGCCTCCATGACACAGTGAGGAGAGCCTCCATGACACCGTGAGGAGAGCCTCCATGACACAGAGAAGAGCAGTCTCTGTTGAATGACCCATCTTGAAGACTAACTGGTTAGGGTCAAGAAGATCGTTTAGAGAGAAATCGTGAGATAGTTGTTCAGAGACAGCACTCTCAAGTGTTTTATATAGTGAGAGAGTTGGTCAGAGACAGCACTCTCAAGTGTTTTATATAGTGAGAGAGTTGGTCAGAGACAGCACTCTCAAGTGTTTTATATAGTGAGAGAGTTGGTCAGAGACAGCACTCTCAAGTGTTTTATATAGTGAGAGAGTTGGTCAGAGACAGCACTCTCAAGTGTTTTATATAGTGAGAGAGTTGGTCAGAGACAGCACTCTCAAGTGTTTTATATAGTGAGAGAGTTGGTCAGAGACAGCACTCTCAAGTGTTTTATATAGTGAGAGAGTTGGTCAGAGACAACACTCTCAAGTGTTTTATATAGTGAGAGAGTTGGTCAGAGACAGCACTCTCAAGTGTTTTATATAGTGAGAGAGTTGGTCAGAGACAGCACTCTCAAGTGTTTTATATAGTGAGAGAGTTGGTCAGAGACAGCACTCTCAAGTGTTTTATATAGTGACAGAGTTGGTCAGAGACAACACTCTCAAGTGTTTTATATAGTGAGAGAGTTGGTCAGAGACAGCACTCTCAAGTGTTTTATATAGTGAGAGAGTTGGTCAGAGACAGCACTCTCAAGTGTTTTATATAGTGAGAGAGTTGGTCAGAGACAACACTCTCAAGTGTTTTATATAGGTTGAGAGTTGGACAGAGACAGCACTCTCAAGTGTTTTATATAGTGAGAGAGTTGGTCAGAGACAGCACTCTCAAGTGTTTTATATAGTGAGAGAGTTGGTCAGAGACAGCACTCTCAAGTGTTTTATATAGTGAGAGAGTTGGTCAGAGACAGCACTCTCAAGTGTTTTATATAGTGAGAGAGTTGGTCAGAGACAGCACTCTCAAGTGTTTTATATAGTGAGAGAGTTGGTCAGAGACAGCACTCTCAAGTGTTTTATATAGTGAGAGAGTTGGTCAGAGACAGCACTCTCAAGTGTTTTATATAGTGAGAGAGTTGGTCAGAGACAACACTCTCAAGTGTTTTATATAGGTTGAGAGTTGGACAGAGACAGCACTCTCAAGTGTTTTATATAGTGAGAGAGTTGGTCAGAGACAGCACTCTCAAGTGTTTTATATAGTGAGAGAGTTGGTCAGAGACAGCACTCTCAAGTGTTTTATATAGTGAGAGAGTTGGTCAGAGACAGCACTCTCAAGTGTTTTATATAGTGAGAGAGTTGGTCAGAGACAGCACTCTCAAGTGTTTTATATAGTGAGAGAGTTGGTCAGAGACAGCACTCTCAAGTGTTTTATATAGTGAGAGAGTTGGTCAGAGACAGCACTCTCAAGTGTTTTATATAGTGAGAGAGTTGGTCAGAGACAGCACTCTCAAGTGTTTTATATAGTGAGAGAGTTGGTCAGAGACAGCACTCTCAAGTGTTTTATATAGTGAGAGGGTTGGTCAGAGACAGCACTCTCAAGTGTTTTATATAGGTTGAGAGTTGGACAGAGACAGCACTCTCAAGGGTTTTATATAGGTTGAGAGTTGGACAGAGACAGCACTCTCAAGTGTTTTATATAGTGAGAGAGTTGGTCAGAGACAACACTCTCAAGTGTTTTATATAGTGAGAGAGTTGGTCAGAGACAGCACTCTCAAGTGTTTTATATAGTGAGAGAGTTGGTCAGAGACAGCACTCTCAAGTGTTTTATATAGTGAGAGAGTTGGTCAGAGACAGCACTCTCAAGTGTTTTATATAGTGAGAGAGTTGGTCAGAGACAGCACTCTCAAGTGTTTTATATAGTGAGAGAGTTGGTCAGAGACAGCACTCTCAAGTGTTTTATATAGTGAGAGAGTTGGTCAGAGACAGCACTCTCAAGTGTTTTATATAGTGAGAGAGTTGGTCAGAGACAGCACTCTCAAGTGTTTTATAAAGAAAAGAAAGAAGAGATACCACCCACAAGCCTTAAGGCAGCCCAATACCAGTTAAAGTAGATATGGAAATAGTTTAGTTCCTACAATAAGGGTTGATAACACTTGAAAGCACTTGAAAGATTTTAATTATTTTGACTATGTATGCATCTGTTATTCAATGCTTTTCTATGGGCTAATAGCAGTAATGCCAAATTCAATGTTTCAAATTCAATGTTTTAAATTCAATGTTTCATAAAATAATATATATATATTTTTGAATACCTTAAGAAAAATTCAAAATCAAATATCTAAATGATCCTTGGTAGACCATCTTAAAACAATTCCATATGTTATCTCAGTAGATCCCTACCCCCCCAGGCCTTGGCTCTAGAGCGGTGGTCATCGACTGGTCTTCTAGGCATTTCCAGTCGATCACCAAACATTTTTGTAGAAAAGCCAACGATAAAGGCATCTCCTTTTTTTTGTGTTGCGCTGTTGGTGGTAGGTGCACTTGATTCAGAAGCCCTGCTCACCGGGTAGGCAAAGACAAACTCTGCCTGCCAGGCGGACCGGGAGATCTGTGGCTAAATGGAGTGTGCTGGGAGATCTGTGGCTAAATCTAGCTTGCCTACTGCGCTGGCCAATCGGATAGCTCAAATCACTGTGCCTATCTACAGATTCCACGACCCCGGGCCACAGAAAAGTTTCTCTCCCTCTGCCCCTTCTCTCTCTCACTCTTTCTCCCTCTCTCTCTCTCTCTCTCTCTCTCTCTCTCTCTCTCTCTCTCTCTCTCTCTCTCTCTCTCCTTGCCTCTCTCTCTCTCTCCCTCCCCCCCCTCTCTCTCTCTCTCTCCTTGCCTCTCTCTTTCTCTCCCTCCCTCCCTCTCTCTCTCTCTCTCTCTCTCTCCCTCCCTCTCTCTCTCTCTCTCTCTCTCTCTCTCTCTCTCTCTCTCTCTCTCTCCTTGCCTCTCTCTCTCTCTCTCTCCCTCCCTCTCTCTCTCTCTCTCTCTCTCTCTCTCCTTGCCTCTCTCTCTCTCTCTCCCTATCTCTCTCTCTCCTTGCCTCTCTCTCTCTCTCTCCCTCCCTCCCTCCCTCTCTCTCTCTCTCTCTCTCTCTCTCTCTTTCTCCTTGCCTCTCTCTCTCTTCTTCGGCCTCCAGCCCTTCATCCTTCACTCCAAACAAGCGAGCAGAGCATGCAAGGAGAGAGGGAGGAAGGGAGGGAGAGAGAGAGGGGGAGAGAGATAAAGCTCACCTTGAGGCACTGCTTTGTCTCTGTCTCTTTCACTCATCTCTTGGAGGAGGAAGTTTTCGCATTCTTTTCTTTTGCTCTGTCTTTCTTTTTTCTATTTTTTTTCTCGGCGTGCCCTCCATCAACCTTTCATCTCTTCCCCGACCTTCATCTATCCTTCTCTTCCTCACCTCTCTCTCAAACAGACACACACGCATGCATGAACACACACACACTCTATGTCCCCATATGCCCTCTCTTTGTCTGATCCTCTCACAAGCTTCTCAGACAGAACAGACAGTGTTAGTACAATAGTTGGGTTGCAATGTGAAATGACAGTTATATTTGACATACCTTTTAATAACACATTCATGTCCTCTAAGTTCTAGTCAGGTACTATACTGTATGTTGATGTACTCTTACCACAGGACTGTCATGTGATAGCATTAGGATAATAAATGTTGCAATAATATGTTTCAATGTCACTTAGTTATGTTAGTTTGGCTTTATATGTGGACAGTTTGGCATTACACCGCCCTGTTCACAAAAATGGTTCGCTCCTACAGACAGTGAGTCACGTGGCCGGGGCTTGTTACATAAAGCAGGCAGACAGGCATCGAGGCATTCAGTTACTGTTCGATCGAACGCTATAATGGGCAAAACCAGTGAGCTAAGCGACTTTGAGCGTGGTGTGATCGTCGGTTCCAGTATCTCAGAAACAGCTTCCTGGGCTTTTCCTGCACAACAGTGTCTAGAGTTCACCAAGAATGGTTCAGAAAACAAAAGAATCCAGTCAGTGGAAACAGCTGGTTGATGGACGCTAACAGACGTGCTACAAACAGAAAGGCATCTTGTACAACTAGTCGGTCCTTGTCATAGATGGGCTTAATGCAGCAGGTTCCACTCCTATCAGCTAAAAATAAGAAGTGGCTCCAATGGGCACGCGATCACAAACACTGGACAATTGAGAAGTGGAAAAACTCTGCCTGGTCCGACAAATCCCGGTTCCTGTAGTCCATGGCCCCATCCTGCCTGGTATCAACTGATGGCAGTGGTGTAATGGAGTGGGGAATGTTTTCCTGTGTGTGTGTGTGTGTGTGTGTGTGTGTGTGTGTGTGTGTGTGTGTGTGTGTGTGTGTGTGTGTGCGTGCGTGCGTGCGTGCGTGCGTGCGTGCGTGCGTGCGTGCGTGCGTGCGTGCGTGCGTGCGTGTGTGATAGTGTGTGTAATAGTCATAATGAAAAGTGACAGTTTCCTGTTGCTATGATGCAGTGACGTGTTACCGTGGTCGATGGAAGAGAACATCCCTGTATCGCTGCATTGTCACGGAAACAAAACTGGTAGAGAGAGAGACAAAGAGAGAGAACTAAAGCGAGAGAGGGAGAGAAAGGGAGAGAGAGGGAGAGAGAGGGAGAGAGAGGGAGAGAGAGGGAGAGAGAGGGAGAGAGATGGAGAGAGAGGGAGAGAGATGGAGAGAGATGGAGAGAGAGGGAGAGAGAGAGAGAGGGAGAGAGAGGGAGAGAGATGGAGAGAGAGGGAGAGAGAGGGAGAGAGATGGAGAGAGAGGGAGAGAGAGGGAGAGAGAGGGAGATGTCACGAAAGAAGAGAGGATGGATGAACCGAACAACACCAGCATTATGTCACCAGATAAGGGTGTGGTGTGTGACTGATAGATGGGCTTGTCTGTGTAGCCAGGGGTGTACATGAGGAGGAGGAGGAGGGAGGGAGGGAGGGAGGGAGGGAGGGAGGGAGGGAGGGAGGGAGGGAGGGAGGGATTGATTTAACTAGGCATGTGTCCTCCAGCAGACAAGAGCAGAGAGGAAGGGAGGGAAACTTCAAGCATCTCCCTTTTAACTTTCACTACTTGTTTGTCTCTATCTATCTATCTATCTATCTATCTATCTATCTATCTATCTATCTATCTATCTATCTATCTATCTATCTATCTATCTATCTATCTATCTATCTATCTATCTATCTATCTATCTATCTATCTATCTATCTATCTATCTATCTATCTATCTATCTATCTATCTATCTATCTATCTACAGTTGAAGTCGGAAGTTTACATACACCTTAGCCAAATACGTTTTTCACAATTCCTGACATTTAATCCTGGTGAGCGGAACCCCAGACCTCACAACCATAAAGGGCAATGGGTTCTATAACTGATTCAAGTATTTTTAGCCAGATCCTAATTGGTATGTCAAATGTTATGTTCCTTTTGATGGCATAGAAGACCCTTCTTGCCTTGTCTCTCAAATCGTTCACAGCTTTGTGGAAGTTACCTGTGGCGCTGATGTTTAGGTCGAGGTATGAATAGTTTTTTGTGTGTTCTAGAGCAACAGTGTCTAGATGGAATTTGTATTTGTGGTCCTGGCAACTGGACCTTTTTTTTTTGTCTTACTGAGATTTACTGTCAGGGCCCAGGTCTGACAGAATCTGTGCAGAAGATCTAGGCCCTCCTTGGTTGGTTTGCCCTGTGTTTTTTTTATAAACTTGGAATTTTCGGCAGGGACATATACAGGATGGTACCCTCCACAACTTAACCTTCACTCAAGATCAAAACTTCAAACCTACAACCTACTTTTTGGACAATATTTACCTGAAAGATTCTATCAAGGATTTAATTTTTCCAAGCTGTTCAGGGGGTGCTCTGGCAATCAGTCCTGAGATCCTGGAATCTGATACAACTTCAACTAGCACTGAGGTATGAAGCCATCCACTGCCATTTTCTATAAACAAGTACCCCCAACCACACTTCCCATGTGTGAAGCGAGAGATCCAGAGGCTTTAAGCCCCAGAGCCCATTCAGAGTCCATTCACTGGCATTTTGTCTCCGGCACACAGGCACTGTTACAATGGCTAGCCCACTCTCTCAAAGAGTGCAGTGTATAAAGTCAAACAATCTGCTGTCTCAGCCACTGCCTGTCCTCAAGGGAGTACCCCAAGGCTCAATCCTAGGCCCCATGCTCTTCTCAATTTACATCAACAACATAGCTCAGGCAGCAGGAAGCTCTCTCATCCATTTATATGCAGATGATACAGTCTTATACTCAGCTGGCCCCTCCCCGGATTTTGTGTTAAATGCTCTACAACAAGCTTCTCTGCCCTTAACCTTGTTCTGAACACTCCAAAACAAAGGTCATGCGGTTTGGCAAGAAGAATGCCCCTCTCCCCACAGGTGTGATTACTACCTCTGAGGTAGTCACCTCATGCAAGTACTTGGGAGTATGGCTTCAGAAAAGTGTACCTTCGGTACACTGTCCCTCTCTCAGCACATATCAAAGCTGCAGGCTAAAGTTAAATCTAGACTTGGTTTCCTCTATCGTAATCACTCCTCTTTCAACCCAGCTGCCAAACTAACCCTGATTTAGATGACCATCCTACCCATGCTAGATTATGGAGACACCATTTATAGATTGGCAAGTAAGGGTGTTCTTAAGCGGCTAGATGTTCTTTACCATTCGGCCATCAGATTTGCCACCAATGCTCCTTATAGGACACATCACTGCACTCTATACTCCTCTGTAAACTGGTCATCTCTGTATACCCGTCACAAGACCCACTGGTTGATGTTTATTTATAAAACCCTCTTAGGCCTCACCCCCCCCCCCCCCCCTCTCTGAGATATCTACTGCAGCCCTCATCCTCCACATACAACATCCGTTCTGCCAGTCACATTCTGTTAAAGGCCCCCAAAGCACACACATCCCTGGGTCGCTCGTCTTTTCAGTTCGCTGCAGCTAGCGACTGGAACGAGCTGCAACAAACACTCAAACTGGACAGTTTTATCTCAATCTCTTCATTTAAAGACTCAATCATGGACACTCTTACTGACAGTTGTGGCTGCTTTTGTGTGATGTATTGTCATCTCTACCTTCTTGCCCTTTGTGCTGTTGTCTGTGCCCAATAATATTTGTACCATGTTTTATGCTGCTACCATGTTGTGTTGCTACCATGTTGTTGTGATGTTACGTTGCTACCATGCTGTGTTGTCATGTGCTGCTGCCTTGCTATGTTGTTGTCTTAGGTCTCTCTTTAGGTAATGTTGTGTTATCTCTCTTGTCGTGATGTGTGTTTGGTCCTGGCTACTTTGAAGAATCTAAAATATAAAATATGTTTAGATTTTTTAAATACTTTTTTGGTTACTACATGATTCCATGTATTATTTCATAGTTTTGATTATTCTAAAATGTAGAAATAGTAAAAAATACAGAAAAAGCCTGGTACTGTGTCACATTGCGTAGAAGACAGACATTCCTTTTACTGTCTTGACAAAAACAACAAACAACAAACAAGGAGAAAATGCAATCCTGAACTGATGATAATGAAATTGTGTGCAACATGCACAAACAATAACCCACAAACTCAACATCTTAAATACGATCCCCAATTAGACACAACGAAGGGCAGCTGCCCCCAAGACCAGGAACACCCCGGGGGGGGGGGGGTGTATGGGACCCGGCATCAGTGGAGACTCCGCCTCCGGAGGAGGACTGGGCACCGGAGCAGGGAGAGGCTCCGCCCCTCGAGCCAGACTTGGAACCGGCACTGGAGGTACCGGGCTAAAGACCGGTACTGGTGGTACCGGGCTGGAGACCTGCACTGGAGGTACCGGGCTGGGGATAGACACCGTGACTCTGGTGCGAGGAGCCGGAACTGGAGGTACCGGGCTGGGGACAGCTGCTCTGCCCACATCTTCCTGTGGCACTCAAATGTCTCCTCGTCCTCCCTCTGGCTAGTTGTCTCTCCCTGGTTAGGCAGTCTCAGCGCCAGCCAAGCCCTCCACCACCTTGCCTGTTCCTCTAAGGACTGGTCGTAAAACCCCTCTGGGGGTAGCCGATCTTCCCTTGTTGGAGGTCGCAGCGCCGATCCTGGCTCTGCAGGGGCTCATCCCAGAGCCCCCAGGAGTTGAGAGACAGGAGCACCTCATCGTCCTCATTCGGCGCCACTCTGTACTCCCTCTCCCATGGCTGTAGGGGCTCTTCCTCGAACCTTCACGAGTGTAGCGGCAGGGGCTCTCCTTCCCGCCCCTCCGACAGGGCCCATAGCCACCCCCCCAAAAAAAAACAGTATGGGAGGTCTTCTGGGCTGTTCGCTGGGCCTGCCCCTTAGATCATCACCGCTGCCTTGGATCCAGAGCTAGACAACGGAGGTACTCCTCCTCGGAGACCAGCTCCTTACCTCCAAGGAGTTCTTACATTCTTGCTCTGTATGGTCCTGTGGTGGTGGGTTTTTCTGTGCGTCACGACCCGAGCTGCAGGGCTGAAATAGACAGACATTCCTTTTACTGTCTTACACGAAAACAACAAACAAGGAGAGAACGCATTAATGAACTGATGTGCAACAAACAATAACCCACGCAGGTGGGAAACTCAACAACTTAAATAGGATCCCTAATTAAAGACAACGAAGGGAAGCTGCCTCTAATTGGGGACCAATAAAAACCAAACATAGATTAGCCTAGACAACCCTACTGTCAAGCCCTGACAGTAACCTCCAGACACCATAGAGATGCCTCGAGATCTTACTCTGGTCAGGACCTGACAAGCAGTTTATATATCGCCCCTTTGCCTTTCAGCTAAGATCATGTTTACCGTGTTTGTGTGTGTAGTGTGTATGCATGGTACTGTATAGTGTACAATTTAAGTCGGACGTTTACATACACCTTAGCCAAATACATTTAAACTCAGTTTTTCACAATTCCTGACATTTAATCTTAGTAAAAATTCCCTGCCTTAGGTCAGTGTCAGGCTCTGGCCATAGAGAAGCCTATTTGAGAAGAGTCTGACAGGTCTATTCTTTCTGTATCTGGTGGTGGTTTGTGTGGGATCTCTAATTAGAGGCAGCTGCTGCGCATTGTCTCTAATTAGGGATCCTACATAGGTTTGTAGGTTTCACACTGGGGTGTGGGTCGTTATATATCTCCAGTCACGGTGAAAGTAAGTGTGTTTCAGTTTTTGTCATTGCTTCGTTGGTTTTGCTTGTATAGTTCGTACATTTGAGTTTTAAGTTAATAAAACTATGTCGAACTATTACTGCGCTGCGCCTTGGTCTCTCCTTCCACCCACTCGTGACAGAACGACCCAGCAAGAGGAGACCAAGCAGCGTCATGAACGGGGCTCGAGACGGCAAAAAGCCCGAAGGCACCCCCAAGAAGATTTTGTGGGGGGGTTATGGGGGTGGTCTGGTAGCGGTGAAGAAGCGCCAGTACCATTTCCCATGTGGCCTAGGGTGGGGCCCGAGGACTATGGAAGGGTTATTGAGCAATGGAGGCAAATGGAGAAGGAGATGACGGAGCTGGCGTTAAAGGGGCCCATGGTGAGCATCCCCAGTCCGGGTCCGGTCATCGGCTCCACTCCCATGCCAGAGCAGTCCGCTTCACCGGTGTCCAGTCCGGGTCCGGACCTCTGCTCTGCTCCCCGCACCCGACCTCCAGTGCGCCTCCCCAGTCCGGTACGTCCCGTGCCGACTCCACGCACCACACCATCGGCGCGCTCTCAGCACCCGGAGAGCCTGGAGGAAGAGGATTGCCCACCACTTCGTCTTCCCACGATCCATGATAGGGAGAGACCGGAGGGATTTTTTAAGAGATCAGAGGAGGAGGAGACGAGGTGGTGGAGAGCCTGGAACACTCTTCCTCTGGAGGCGCAGAGGGATCCACGGATCCTCCAAATACAGGAGGATAAGGACTCCCAGCGCCGATGTGCGCTAGTGACGAGGCTTATGGCTAGACCAGAACCTCCAGCGAAGGTCAGCAACACGGAACCTCCAGCAAAGGTCAGCAACCCGGAACCTCCAGCGAAGGTCCGCAGCCCGCAACCTCCAGCGAAGGTCCGCAGCCCGGTACCTCCAGCGAAGGTCCGCAGCCCCGAACCTCCAGCGAAGGCCCGCAGCCTCCAGCCACAGCCCAAGGCCTGGAACCTCCAGCTACGGTGCCCAGCCCGGGGTCGGCCGTCTGCTCCGCTCCAGTGCCTGAGCAGTCCGCTCCACCGGTGCCCAATCCGGATCCAGCCGTCTGCTCCGCTCCTGAGCCAGAGCAGTCCGCTCCACCGGTGCCCAGTCCGGGTCCAGCCGTCTACTCCACTCCAGTGCCTGAGCAGTCCGCTCGTTCTCTCTCTCTCTCTCTCTCTCTCTCGTTCTCTCTCTCTCTCTCGTTCTCTCTCAATTTCTCACTCTCTCTCTCTCTCTCTCTCTCGCTCTCTCTCTCTCTCTCTCTCTCGTTCTCTCTCAATTTCTCTCTCTCTCTCCCACCATCTCTCTCTCTCTCTTTCTCTCTCTGTCTCTCTCTCTCTCTCCCGCCATCTCTCTCTCTCGTTCCCCTCAGGTGCAGAATAAGCTTGTTTAGTTAATTACCATCCTTTCCGCTTCGTTAAAATGAACACACCACTTACAAACACATGCTTCCGAATGCACGCACATGCTGCCACATGGTAACACAGCTTTCATAATTAGTGCACTCATAATCAACCAGACATGTAATAGCAACAGTGCCTTCAGAAAGTATTCACACTCCCTTTTCCACATTTTGTTGTGTTTTTAAAATGGATTCAATTGAGATTTTGTGTGGCTGGCCTACACACAACACCCCATAATATCAAAGTGGAATTATGTTTGTAGAAATGCAAATTAATAAAACATTAAAAGCTGAAATGTCTTGAGTCAATAAGTATTCAACCCCTTTGTTATGGCAAGCCTAAATAAGTTCAGGAGTAAAAATGTGCTTAACAAGTCATATAATTAGTTGCATGGACTCACTCTGTGTTCAATAACAGTGTTTAACTTGTTTTTTTAACGACTACTTCATCTCTGAACCCCACACATACAATTATCTGTAAGGTCACTCAGTCGAGCAGTGAATTTCAAACACAGATTCAACCACAAAGAACAGGGCACCTATAAAAATAAAAATAAGATATTGAATATCCCTTTGAGCATGGTGAGGCTGTTAATTACACTTTGGATGATGTGTCAATACACCCAGTCACTACAAATATATAGACGTCCTTCCTAACTCAGTTGCTAGAAAGGCAGGAAACTGGTTAGGGATTTCACCATGAGGCCAATGGTGACTTTAAATTAGTTATGGAGTTTAGAAGAAAACTGAGGATGGATGGACAACATTGCAGTTATTCCACAATACTAACCTAAATGAACAGAAGGAAGCTTGTACAGAACAAAAACAAATATAAATCATGCATCCTGTTTGCAACAAGGCACTAAAGTAATATTGCAAAAAACGTTCAAGCATGATGGTGGCTGCATCATGTTATGGGTATGCTTGTCATTGGCAATGACTAGGGAGGTTTTTTAGGATGAAAATAAATGGAATAGAGCTAAGCACAGTCAAAATCCTAGAGGGCAATAACCTAAAACTGGAGTTACTGGATAGATAGATAGATAGATAGATAGATAGATAGATAGATAGATAGATAGATAGATAGATAGATAGATAGATAGATAGATAGATAGATAGATAGATAGATAGATAGATAGATAGATAGATAGATAGATAGATAGATAGATAGATAGATAGATAGATAGATAGATAGATAGATAGATAGATAGATAGATAGATAGATAGATAGATAGATAGATAGATACTTTATTGATCCCCGGGGTGGAAATTTCTTTGTCAAGCAGCTACAACAAAACACAGGGCAGGTGCAAAATGCCACAACGAAAGTACACAAAAGACAGATACACGGTACATGATACATAGAGCGGCAGTATGAAAAAGTATAGAAATACAAGATATCTGGAGTGCAAAAAAAGCTATAAAAAGACATTGCATAGTATGAGTGGTTGGCTGAATATGTACACTATACATTGGTGGATGTTGGATGGTTAACTATACTATACAGGTCGATGGCAGAGAAATACTTCAGTAGCGAAAAATGACTATGATATGAGCGAGGGTAATAATAGTTTACTTAATAGACAGACTGGCTAAATGAACAGGTAAGGGAATATTTTGCATGGTTAAATTAGCTGTACAGGTAAATATACAGTTATATTTACAGATAAGTGAATACTTGCATGGTTACACAAACTGTACAGGTAAATGACAGGAAGAGATACTTAAATAGCTAAATGTGTGTATGATATAATTTGGGGTAATAATAGTAATTACAGTCCTTAGTGCGCAGGGTTTAATTACAGACAACTGCACATATTGCACATTCGATATACTAAAAGCAATGAGAAAAGGTGCAACTGACAGGATACTAATATGCATTCCTGAGTGAATGACTACGTAAGTTAGGTCCAAGAATTACTTGCAATATTGCACGTGATATGATATAACAACTGTACATGAGTATGTATATACAGACCTGCATGAATAAATAGGTCCTGAGTGAATGAGTGATTACGGACCAGAGTTACTCACGGATGGATGCATAATTGTTAAACTAGGTCCTAGCACCCCAACAGTTCCAGATCTATGTTGCCGACGGCACGGCACCCCGGTGAGGCATTATATAGTCTAATAGCCACCGGCAGGAAGAACCTCCTGTAGCGCTCTCTGGCACACCGTGGTGGGATCAGTCTGTGACTGAAGGTGCTCCTCTGCGTCATAACCATGGCATGCAGAGGGTGGGTGATGTTGTCCATGATGTCCAGCAGTTTGGCCAGGATCTGTCTCTCCGCCACCTCCTCTAGAGTGTCAAGGCTCATCCCCAGGACAGAGCTAGCCTTCCTGATCAGCTTATTTACCCGAGAAGCATCACCGGCTTTAATGTTGGCTCCCCAGCACACCACTGCAAAAAAGATGGCACTTGCCACCACAGACTGGTAGAAGGTATGCAGTAGTTTACTACACACGTTGAAGGACCTGAGCCTCCTCAGAAAGTAGAGTCGGCTCTGGCCCTTTTTGTACAGGGCCCCGGTGTTACCAGCCCATTCCAGCCTGTTGTCCATATGGACTCCCAAGAACTTGTATGACCCAACCATTTCCACATCCATCCCCTGTATAGGGACTGCAGTCAGTTGTGCCTTGGTTCTCCTGAAGTCCACCACCATCTCCTTTGTTTTGCTGATGTTGAGCTGAAGGTGGTTCTGCTCACATCACACCACAAAGTCACTGATTGTGCTCCTGTACTCCTCCTCCTGCCCACCCCTGATGCACCCTACAATTGCGGAGTCATCCGAGAACTTCTGTAGCTGGCATGTTTCAGAGTTATATCTGAAGTCCGAGGTGTAGAGGGTGAACAGGAAGGGGGACAGGACCGTTCCCTGGGAGGCCCCTGTGTTGCTCACTGCTCGTTCTGACACACAGCTCTGTAGTTGCACAAATTGTGGCCTACCGGTCAGGTAGTCCGTGACCCAGGAGACTAAGGGTGCTTCCACTTTCATCCTCCTCATCTTCTCACCCAGTAGCAGGGGTTGAATGGTATTGAAGGCACTGGAGAAGTCAAAAAACATAACCCTCACAGTGCAACCTGCGTTGTCCAGGTGAGAGTAGGCCCTCTGCAGAAGGTAGATGATTGCATCATCCACTCCGATGTTGCGCTGGTATGCAAACTGCAGGGGGTCCAGTGATGTACACACCAGGGGTCTGAGGTGAGCGAGGACTAACCTTTTCCAGGGTCTTCATGATGTGGGATGTTAGCGCTACAGGTCTGAAGTCATTCAGGACAGTGGGGTGTGCCTTCTTGGGAACTGGGACGAGGCAGGATGTTTTCCACAGCACAGGGACCCTTTCTAGGCTCAGGCTAAGGTTGAAGTGATGCTGGAGTATTCCACACAGTTGGTCAGCACCCTTGGGCTGATGCCATCAGGGCCCGCCACTTTCCACTGATGTAGTCTCTCCAGCTCTCTCTTCACTTGGTTGGTGGTGAAAGCCAGCCCCGGTGGGGAGGTGGGGGGGAAGGGGGGTGTTGAGGATCAGTCCACCTCTCTCACCTGGCTCTGCCTCAGCTTGTCCTCCATCTTCTCCTTATACCCTCTCTTCCCCTCAGCAATCCGCAACTTCAGCTCCCTCTGGGCGCATTTCAATTTGTCCTTGTCCCTCTCCTTGAAGGCCCTCTTCTTCTCATTCAGCAGGGCCTTCGGGTCGCTGGTGACCCAGGGTTTATTGTTTGGAAAACAGCGTACCTTCCTGGTGGGTACAGTGTTGTCTACACAAAAATGTATATAGTCTGTTATGCAGTCAGTAAGTCCATCGATGTCCTCCCCATGAGCCTCACAGAGCACATCCCAGTCTGTTGTTTCAAAGCAGTCCTGTAGGGCCTCATTCGCCAGGACCATAGGCCTATAGAGTGGAGTGAGGTGGACAAGGTTTTGATCCGATCTACCGAGGGAGTGCAGTGGAGTTGTATGCATCCTTCACATTAGCATATAACAAGTCCAGAGTTGTATTATTCCTGGTTGGGCACTTCACGAACTGTTTGAACGTGGGCAGCGTTGAAGAGAGAGATGCATGGTTAAAATCTGAAAGACCTGAAAATGACCAACAACCAACTTGACAGTCTGAAGAATATTGTTTTATTAGAATGTGCAAATATTGTACAATCCAGGTGCCCAAAGCTCACAGCTGTAATTGCTGCCAAGGGTGAGTCTAACATGTATTGACTCAAGGGTGTAAATACTTATAGAGAGAGGGGGGGGGGGGGGGCGTGAGAGAGAGAGAGAGAGAGAGAGAGACTTTGAACACACAGACATTCCAACAGAGACATTTATGGCATTAACCTGGCTCACACAGAAAACACATGAATCACAGTCTCAGGACACCCCTGTCCGACACCCGGGTCGACCCGTGGCAACCAGCTGTTAGTGGCCAGGGCTCCATGTAGAACCCTCCACTGGAGATCCCCTGACCTCTTTGGTACTGGGAGTTTGTAGAGCCCCCTCCATCTAAAACCCACCATACTCTCCGCCCCACATACCCCCTGCCACATAGCTTCTCACTATGTCATATGGACACTCTCTCACTCTCTCTCTCTCTCTCTCCCTCCCTCTCTCTCTCTCTCTCTCTCTCTCTTTACCTGCTCATCCAATAACAGTATATGTCTTTCCTTTTATCTGTTCTGGAAAGTGTTCAGGAGAGAAGGAGAGGAGAAATAGAGGGGAGAAATGAGAAAGAGTGCAGAGAGAGAGAGAGAGAGAGAGAGAGAGAGAGAGAGAGAGAGACATGGTGTAAGGCAGATATAGTCACGCACTGTCCCACAGGCTACAGAGAAATCATTTTACCATCCCAAAAACACATCTCTGTCAATAGAGGCAGAGATTCTGGAGGAATGATTATATGGTACAAATCCCAACTACAAAACCTAATTGACCCCCAAAAAATTGGCAAATATCACATTTGGCTTAGACTAAAAAAAGACCTTACACTGACAGGAAAAAAACTTGTTCCTGTGTGCAATATATATCCCCCCCTCAGAATCCCCCTATTTCTCAGAATAAATATTCTCCACCCTGGAGGAAGAGACGAGCCACTTCCAGGCCCAAGGAAATGTTCTCATCTGTGGGGACACAAATGCACGCACAGGAACACTACCTGACCAAATGAGCACACGAGGGGACAGCTATATCACAGGCCAAGCTGTCTCTAATCCTTTTAACCTTTCCTACAGGAACAACAGTGACAGCATCGTCAACAAGAATGGAAAAGACCTATTGCAGCTCTGTCGAAGCCTGGGTCTGTACTTGCTCTCCTCTTGGCCAAAGCACAGTAGACTACATGATAACAGACATGGACCCTTTCTCTCTCAGCTCATTCACTGTTAAGCCACTAACACCTCTGTCTGATCACAGCCAAATTACCCTGTTCCTCAAAAGATCAGACATAGAAGCAACCACAAATTCACAGCCCAATAAGCTGTATAACATCAAACATTCATACAGATGGGCTCAAAACAGCACAGAGGAATACCAGAAAGCAATCAGTAACCAAAATATCCAATCAACCCTAGACAACTTCCTGGATACAATGTAACCTCACAGTAAAGAAGGTGTCAATCTAGCTGTAAATAACATCAATTATATATTTAGGCAAACAGCAAAAGCAGCACAATTAAAGCTGGGATCAAACAAACCAAACAGAAATACAGAAGACAAATGGTTTGATACAGATTGTAAAAACATTAGGAAAAAACTTAGAACACTATCGAACCAAAAACACAGAGACCCAAACAACAGAGAACTACGCCTTCAGTACTGTGAGACATTAAAATCATATAAACGTACACTCAGAATCAAGAAATCCCAGTACAACAGAAAGGAACTGACACTAATTGAGGAGTCCATAAATAAAAACAACTTCTGGCAAAAAGTTTAACTTGATCCTGAGTGTAGGTTACATCCCTGACATCTGGAACCAAGGACTCATAACACCAATCTTTAAAAACGGAGACAAATCTGACCTTAACAATTACAGAGGGATTTGTGTAAACAA
The DNA here is from genome assembly GCA_023634145.1 of Thymallus thymallus. Taxonomy (NCBI): domain Eukaryota; kingdom Metazoa; phylum Chordata; class Actinopteri; order Salmoniformes; family Salmonidae; genus Thymallus; species Thymallus thymallus. Next base: position 23,694,874 of record CM042422.1, read on the forward strand.
TAACCTGGGGAAGGTTTTCTGTAGTATTATAAATGTAAAAGCCCAATTGGATTTATACCAAAACATAGAACAACATATTTACACCCTACACACCCTAATAGATGAACACGTCCACAAAAATAAGACAAAACTCAATTCTTGCTTTATTGACTTCCAAAAAGCATTTGATTCTATCTGGCATACAGGACTGTTCTACAAAGTCATTGAAAGTGGTGTAGGGGGTAAAACATTACATTATAAAATCAATGTATACAGGCAACATGTGCAGCATAAAAATTGGCAAGAAACAAACTGAATCATTTAACCAGGGACGGGGCCTCCGCCAGGGTTGCAATCTCAGCCCTGTGCTATTTAACATTTACATCAATGAATTGGCCAATATTCTAGAAAAGTCCTCAGCCCCTGGTGTTAGTCTCCACAATTCGGAAGTTAGATGCCTGCTCTTTGCAGATGACCTGTGCCTGCTTTCACCCACAGCACATGGCCTACAGCAGAGCTTGGACCTGCTAGAGCAGTACTGTCAGACCTGGGCCCTGACAGTAAACCCCAAAAATACCAAAATAATGATTTTCCAGACAAATTCCAGATCCCAGGGAATAAAACCAAAGTTCTCAATTGGTGCAAAACATATAGAGTATTGCACACAACACAACTATTTAGGTTTAAAAATAAGTTTGACTGGACACCTAAATAATGCATTGAATGAACTGAGAGACAAAGCAGGCAGGGCATTCTACGCCATTAAAAAACAAATCCAAATTGAAATACCTATTACAATTTGGCAAAAACTAATTAAATGTGTGATTGAACCAATCGCACTCTATGGCAGCGAGGTGTGGGGTCCACTTACAAAACAAGATTTTACCCACTGGGACAAACATCCCATTGAGACCTTGCACGCAGAACTTTGTAAGATTCTCCTACATGTCCAGAGGAAAACTACAAACAATGCATGCAGGGCAGAATTAGGCCGATATCCAATAATATTAAAAACTCAAAAAAGAGCAATTAAGTTTTGGAAACACCTGAAACACAGTGACCCCCTCTCATATCATTACCAAGCCCTGCAATACCAAGAGTTGAGCAAAGATAAGAGTCCCTTCATCCAACTGGTCCGGGGGCTGAGTTCACAAACTTGTTCCACTAACACACTGAAGCCTCAGGACCAGAACATCCAATCAATCAGAATTAACCAAATTACAAAACATCTAAAACAAAATTACATTACCTATTGGAAAACACAAACACAAGCACAAAGCAAAATGCAGTGCTATTTGGCCCTAAATCGACAGTACACCATGGCAAACTATCTGACCATGGTGACTGATCAAAACCTAAGGAAAACCTTGACAAAGTACAGGCTCAGCGAGCACAGCCTTGCTATTGAGAAGGGTAGACACAGGAAAACCTGGCTCCCTGTAGAGGAAAGGCTGTGCAACCACTGCACCACAGCAGAACCAGAGACAGAGTTGCACTTCCTGACAAATTTTGAAAAATGTAAAACTATCAGAGAGAGTCACTTCCCCAAATTTGAACAAGTAGTCCGGGGCTTTGAGGACCTCTCTGAAATAGAAAGGCTGCCGATCCTTTTGGGGGAAGACATGGACAGCTGTGCGCTGGCAGCATGCTATGTTGCTGCCTGCCACAAGTTGAGGGACAGTGCCTGACATATTTAATGCCTTAACATTTCCTATGTTGTTATTTTGTTCTCTGATGTAATTATAAAGAATAAAATAAATAAAATAATTGATGTATGATACTTTGGCAATATGTACATTGGTGCTTCATGCCAATAAAGTGAATTGAATTGAATTGAGAGAGAGAGACAGAGAGAGAGAGAGAGAGAGAGAGAGAGAGGTAGAGAGAGAGAGAGAGAGAGAGAGAGAGAGAGACAGAGAGAGAGAGGTAGAGAGAGAGAGAGAGACAGAGAGAGAGAGGTAGAGAGAGAGAGAGAGACAGAGAGAGAGAGGTAGAGAGAGAGAGGTAGAGAGAGAGAGAGAGAGAGACAGAGAGAGAGAGAGAGAGAGAGAGAGAGAGAGAGAGAGGTAGAGAGAGGTAGAGAGAGAGAGAGAGGGAGAGAGAGAGGGAGAGGGAGAGAGAGAGAGAGAGAGGGAGAGAGAGACAGAGAGAGAGAGAGAGAGGTAGAGAGAGGTAGAGAGAGAGAGAGAGAGGGAGAGAGAGAGAGAGAGAGAGAGAGAGAGAGAGAGAGAGAGAGAGAGAGAGAGAGAGAGAGAGAGAGTAGAGAGAGGTAGAGAGAGGGAGAGAGAGAGAGAGAGAGAGAGAGAGAGAGAGAGAGAGAGAGAGAGAGAGAGAGAGAGAGAGAGAGAGAGAGATAGAGAGAGGTAGAGGGGGGGGAGAGTAATACAAGTATAAAGATTTGTGCAGCGCTCTGAGAAGAGCATTGTGGGATGTAATGAAAATATTTGGTGTGTGTGTGTGTGTGTGTGTGTGTGTGTGTGTGTGTGTGTGTGTGTGTGTGTGTGTGTGTGTGTGTGTGTGTGTGTGTGTGTGTGTGTGTGTGTGTGTGTGTGTGTGTGTGTGTGTGTGTGTGTGTGTGTGTGTGTGTGTGTGTGTGTTAGAGAGAGGTAGAGTCTTCGGAGCGAAACACTAAGCTGACAGAATGGAGTTTTAACCTTTATTGTGACAGCTTCTGACAAGTGTTTTTCTATAAGACCATCTAATAGCTTTAGCTTCTGACAGGCGGATTTCTACAAAATCTCTATACAGGTCTACGGATGGAACCCTATTCTATATATAGAGCACTTTAGAGGGAGAGGGGTGTGAGAATTGAGAAAGAGAGAGGGAGAGAGTGCAGAGAGAGAGTAAGAGAGAGAGAGAGAGAGAGAGAGAGAGAGAGAGAGAGAGAGACAGAGGGGAATGGAGAGAGAGAGAGAGAGAGAGAGAGAGAGAGAGAGAGAGAGAGAGAGAGAGAGAGAGAGAGAGAGGGGGGAATGGAGAGAGAGAGAGAGAGAGAGAGAGAGAGAGGGGGGGAATGGAGAGAGAGAGAGAGAGAGAGAGAGAGAGAGATGATGATGTCACACCATGTTTGTTTCCTGTTCGGCACTTTTTCGCTCCACTCCCTCCATCCCTCTCTCCCTCCATCCCTCTCTCCCCTACCCCTCACTCTTGCCTGCCCACGCCTCCCTCCCCTCCACCTCATCATTTGCTCCAGTACTTACAGTGTGTGTGTGTGTGTGTGTGTGTGTGTGTGTGTGTGTGTGTGTGTGTGTGTGTGTGTGTGTGTGTGTGTGTGTGTGTGTGTGTGTGTGTGTGTGTGTGTGTGTGTGTGTGTGTGTGTGTGTGTGTGTGTGTGTGTGTGTGTGTGTGTGTGTGTGTATCACATTCCCCTCTGCAGGCTATAGGATGATACACCATCTACTGTGAAGACTAGTTGAATCAACGTTTGACTAGACGTTGAATTGACATCTGTGCCCAGTGGGAAAGGTCTCCAGGCTAATTTCCGGAAAAACCAAGTATCCTAACCCTTTCTATCATCTCAGAATTCTAAACTGATTTCTGGCAGCTTTCCCAGAACTCTAGAAGCTCTAAATGTATCGTTTAGCGTTCTGATTGGCTAATAACCTCTATTAATCTACTCTCATGATTAGTCCCTGAAGTCTACACACACTGTCTCTCCACAGCACCAGTACACTTTTACAGTGAACTATAGATCTACCCAGGGCTGGAAAAAAGTACCCAAGTCATACTTGAGTAAAAGTAAAGATACCTTAATAGAAAATGACCCAAGTAAAAGTGAGTCACCCAGTAAAATCCTACTTGAGTAAAAATCTAAAAGTATTTGGTTTTAAATATACTTAAGTGTCAAAAGTAAATGTAATTGCTAAAATATACTTAAGTAAAAGTATAAATAATTTCGAATTCCTTATATTAAGCAAACCAAACGGCACCATTTCTTGTTTTGTTTTTATTTACGGATGACCAGGGGCATGCTCTCACCCTCAGACATCATTTACAAACTAAGCATTTGTGTTTAGTGTTCTGCTGGATCAGAGACTGTAGGGACGACCAGGGATGTTCTCTTGATAAGTGTGTGAATTAGACCATTTTCTGTCCAGCTAAGCATTAGAAATGTAACAAGTTATTTAGGATGTCAGGGAAAATGTATGGAGTAAAAAGTACATTATTTTCATTAGGAATGTAGTGAAGTCAAAGTATAAAGTTGTAAAAAATATATAAATAGTAAAAGTAAAGTACAGATACCTAAAAAAAAATACTTAAGTAGTACTTCAAAGTATTTTTACTTAAGTACTTAATATCACTTTATTTAACCCATATTAAAGTAAAACCCTGAACCCAAGCTTGACAAAATGGGAATGGTTTAATTCCAATTCCAACATTTATATAAATTAATGTTATTAAATCTATCTATCTATCTATCTATCTATCTATCTATCTATCTATCTATCTATCTATCTATCTATCTATCTATCTATCTATCTATCTATCTATCTATCTATCAAAGCCAAAGTGAACTCCATTGCTGTAGGCATAACAATGAGTGACACGGATATGATAGCACAAAAGCAGACTGGCACTCATACTACTTGTATGTGTATTAGAGACTCATGTGGCGAAGGTTTTTGGGCCTTGTGTTGGTTTGAATTAGATTGATAGACCGCCATGCAGCTCTATTATAATGTTATGTCGTCATCTAGTGGTTGATTTGAGGTAGTGCGTCCTGACAGTGAATGGTGCCCTGGAGACATCTGCTGGTGGAGTTGAGGTAGTACAGCTATTCTGTATAAACACCAATTTGGTTTTACAGTTTTTTCTGATAGCTTAGGCACTATCTTTGAAACTATAGGCTATTTTTGCAAAACTCTACACACTAACCACAAAACCTTACACCAAACCAGAAAACATTATACATCTCTTGCAAAAGCAAAATAATTCTTGCAAACTCTTCAAACTCTTTTAAAAAATTGTGTTTTTGAGTCAATACAGTACACACAAACCATCATTTGAATAAGCACACGAAGCACCAACTACGCACTGTTAGTATAAATGGCATAAAGTTTTGTCATACTGTACATGTAGTAAACACACATACACACAGGTATCCAAATGTGTAAAGTGTGGATGTATATTCTGAACATAACACACTATCAATACAAATAGTGTGGAAAGTATCGCCTGGAGGGTCGTATCCAGGCCTGGCATGACCCCTGATCGATGTCTCCACAAGCCTCCTCCATTGCCTGTAGAAGGGGTATGCGTTGGTGGGGCTGGCGATCATACACCTTCCAACGCCATGCAGAGAATAATTCTTCAATAGGATTCAAGAACGGAGAGTATGGGCGGAGATTGAGTGCGATGAAAAGTGGGAGACCTGTGAACCAGTTGCGGACCACAGCAGCCCGGTGGAAACTAACATTGTCCCAGATGATAACGTACCTGGGCTGCTCTGGTCCCTGGTCATCAGGGATTAGTCTGATGTGGAGGGGGTCCAGAAATGTGATAATGTGTGCAGTGTTGTATGGCCCTAGGATTGCATGATGGTGAAGGACGCCGTTTTGACTAATAGCCGCACACATTGTTATGTTGCCACCACGTTGTCCCGGGACGTTGATGATGGGACGGTGTCCGATGGTATTTCTGCCGCAGACCCTTGTTTTTACAAGGTTGAGACCGGCCTCGTCCACGTTTATTAGCTCATGACGCACTGCATCTGTTTCAAGCTCCATGACTCTCTGAAAGAGACCAGACAAAACAATGTATCACAGTATGAAAAGACAGGAACAGTCAGTATGATGTAGCAGCATCCACTTCCAGATCCAGTACCAATGATAGGACAGTATATCTTCCCTGCACATATTCATACCTCAGTAGTTTTACACGGTGTGAGGTTCTTTCTAAAGAGACTCTGTTCAGCTGCTTCATCCTCATTCTACTGTGTTTCAGTAGAAGAGTCAGTGCAGAGAGACTCACTCTGTAGACGTTTTGGAGTCTGATGCAGTTATTTGCAATGACCATATTTACAATGTGTGTCTCCTGCTCTGGGCTGAACAGTCCACCACTTCCACCAGACACTGGTTTTCTTGCAGTTCTGTAAAAACATGTGAATGGTTTTAGTGATAGATCCTTCTCATTATGAAAGTACAGTACATATTACTGTACCAGTAAGACTACAGCACTTACAGTTACTTACCGGTTCTCATGTTGAAATATCCGGATGAAACCTGCAACAGTACAGCGGCTCAGATGTGGTTGAACTCGTTGCCCAGCCTCCCTCATGCTCATCCCATGGTTGACAACATGGTCAACCAGAGTTGCTCTGATTTCATCAGTTATTGTGTTCCTGACTCCCCTTCCTCTTCCTCTTCCTCTCCTTCTCCCCCCATCCTACTTCACCTCCTCCTCCTCCTCCTCCTCCTTCTCCTCCTCCTCTAGTTCTCACCCCTCTTACTCTCTGTCCAATTGGCCTCCATTGTGGTCTATCTATAGAGCTCAAGCTCTGATTAGTAAGTGAACTCATTATCTAAAAGTGTTTCCATGTTTCAATGAGGAAAGACAGTTGGTGAAATAGTGTAGTAATGTAGAGACCAATGTTATCAGTTTTACTACAAGTGTTTTATTCAATTACAGACTGAGTGTAAAGCAGAGAACGTGCATTCAGTCTGACTCACTGGGTAAATGCATTGGCTACAAGTGGTAATGGTTTCAGAGAACGTGCATTCAGTCTGACACACTGGGTAAATGCATTGGCTACAAGTCGTAATGGTTTCAGAGAACGTGCATTCAGTTTGACACACTGGGTAAATGCATTGGCTACAAGTGGTAATGGTTTCAGAGAACGTGCATTCAGTTTGACACACTGGGTAAATGCATTGGCTACAAGTGGTAATGGTTTCAGAGAACGTGCATTCAGTCTGACTCACTGGGTAAATGCATTGGCTACCAGTGGTAATGGTTTCAGAGAACGTGCATTCAGTCTGACACACTGGGTAAATGCATTGGCTACAAGTGGTAATGGTTTCAGAGAACGTGCATTCAGTCTGACTCACTGGGTAAATGCATTGGCTACAAGTGGTAATGGTTTCAGAGAACGTGCATTCAGTCTGACTCACTGGGTAAATGCATTGGCTACAAGTGGTAATGGTTTCAGAGAACGTGCATTCAGTCTGACACACTGGGTAAATGAAATATGACTCATAGTTTATGCAACTCCCTATACCTACAAAACTGTTTTATCAATGGCTTTTTGTCAAATATTTCCAAACCTACCGATAACAACACTTTTTAAGGCAAGAGGTACAAAAGCCTGTTTCCCATTGGCCCCTCTCCAATTCATTTTCATGGCCAGGCCATTTGTAAGAAGTTTTGAGAGGATTCTCCACACATTCTCCTTGGTGGTCATTCCTCCAGACAGTCCCAAATATATAGTCTGAAAAACAAAAACTTGTATATGATGAATATAATACTAATTTGAAGAAAGCTGGAATGGTGCTCTGGGTCAGATTGTGGCTTGCTTGGTTGATTACTTTTCAGCAATACATGTAATGATATAATGATATCTTGTCATACCAGGTTCTTATTAAGTCTTCATCTGAAAGCTGGCCCTCAACTCTCCTCAAGTCTTCCAGCGAGGACATGGGAAGTCGAAGGTCTTTCAGATCTGGAACCTCATCCAAGGTTAATCTGTTCGCCTGGAGATTTTGCAACTGCAGTAAAATCAGCTTCTGCTGTTGCGTAATCATTTCTATGGAGGAGAGTTGCTACAGTTGTGTTTCATCCCTCACATTGTTTCAATAGTTCAAGTTCTAAAGGACAACAAAGATGAATATAAACAACATAATCAACCAATCACATTATAGATCAGGGGCGGGGCAACTTTGATGTTGGTGGGGGCCACAAGATGTACCTTACATGTAACACTCTGGCTGCTGCTGTTGTTGAATGTTTGTCTCAATCCTTGTTGGCCCATCAGAATTCCCAGGTGTCTCTCTCCTGTCCTCTGGAGGTCTGATAACTGGTGCAGGTGGAAAACCCTTAGAGGTGTTTGACTGGTCTTTGCGAGGAAATGTTTCCTTTGGCTCCTCATCCTCACTTTCAGTTACACTGAATATTTGCGTATTTGTGCCTCTGATGTGAAAAATATAAGGTTATTGAACTCATAAGAACGACCGGTGAAGTAAACGTATGTTGGATATTTAGGCCATCCACTGAGAAATGTATTTTCTTTATTATATTGTTATAGTTGTTATACCTTCCTTTTCTCTTCATATAAGCGGGGCGGTCCTCCTGCTTAGCCTGAAGATCTGATTGGACCACAGCCATAGGAAGCTTACAGCGAGCCTGTTCATATGTGTCTGTAAAGGAACATTCATGTATTGTGTTTAGATTGCAGAAACATATTGTTGTCTCAGGATGTTGATGTCAGTTATAAATAGTTGACTGCAAATATACGATACCACACAAAATATCATAAATAGATGACCTTTAACGTTAGAACTGTCAGAGATTAACAAGAATTAGCTGGCTAGCTATTTTCTTTCCATCTTAACAAAAGGGTTATAGGTACCGTCTTGATGGTTGAGCTCATTAACAAGCGCCTCATTAACTAGTGCACTGGTGATGGTCCACCGTGGATGTTTAAACTCAACCAGTAGCCATACTGAATACGGCAGTAGCCATACCATACTGAATACGGCAGTAGCCATACCATACTGAATACGGCAGTAGCCATACTGAATACGGCAGCGCAAAATGACTTTCAAAGCTGAAATCTAAATTTAGTTTGTCTTCCCTTATCAATTCTATTTCAACTAACATTTTATGGAAAAAATAAAATAAATAATGAAATGTTAATGATATAAAGCAGTGTAATCATCTTCCAGAGAGTAGCCACAATCGGCCCGAGCCACAAGTAATACATTTGGGCCAGATAAATCACACCGGAATCGGCCCAAGCTCAATCCCCTCTTCCTAGCCATAAATAATACTACCGAAGGCGGACCAGACTCGGGCCACATGACATCAGCCATGCCCCGACACTCAGCCGGAATCGGCCCAGAACCAGCTGTTTGCTTAGAAATTCTAGGGACAATAAGGAGGCCTGCGTCTTGTGACCGGAGCGTACGTGTAGGTATGTACAGCAGGACCAAATAGGAGAGATAAGTAGGAGCAAGCCCATGTAATGCTTTCTATGTTAGCAGTAAAACCTTGAAATTAGCCCTAGCCTTAACAGGAAGCCAGTCTAGAGAGGCTAGCACGGGAGTAATATGATCAAATGTTTTGGTTCTAGTCAAGATTCTAGCAGCCGTGTTTAGCACTAATTGAAGTTTATTTAGTGCTTTATCCGGGTAGCCGGATAGTAGAGCATTGCAGTAATCTAATCTAGAAGTGACAAAAGCATGGATTAGCTTTTTGCATCATTTTTGGACAAAAGGTTTCAGATTTTTGCAATGTTACGAAGATGGAAAAAAGCTGTCCTTGAAATATTCTTGATATGTTCGTCAAAAGAGAGATCAGGGTCCAAAGTAACGCCAAGGTCCTTCACAGCTTTTTTGGGGACGGCTGTACAACCATCAAGATTCATTGTCAGATCCAAAAGAAGATCTCTTTATTTCGTGGGACCTAGAACTAGCATCTCTGTTTAAAAGAACAAATTTGCCGCCATCCACTTCCTTATGTCTGAAACACAGGCTTCCAGGGCAGGCAATTTTTGGGCTTCACCATGTTTCATCGAAATGTACAACCGTGTCGTCCGCATAGCAATGAAAGTTAACATTATGTTTCCGAACGACATCACCAAGAGGTAAAATATATAGTGAAAACAATAGTGGTCCTAAAACGGAACCTTGAGGAACACCAAAACTTGCAATTGATTTGTCAGAGGACAAACCATCCACGAAGACGAACTGATATCTTTCCATCAGATAAGATTTAAACCAGGCAAGAACTTGTCCGTGTAGACCAATTAAGGTTTCCAATCTCTCCAAAAGAATATGGTGATAAATGGTGTCAGAAGCAGCACTAAGGTCTAGGAGCACGAGGACAGATGCGGAGCCTTGGTCTGACGCCATTAAGTGGTAATTTACCACCTTCACGAGTGCAATTTCAGTGTTATGATGGGGTCTATACATTATTATTTGTCTTCAGGAAGGCAGGGAGTTGCTGAGCAACAGCTTTTTCTAAAAATGTTGGGAGGAATAGGAGATTCAATAGTTTTTTACATGTTCTAGATCAAGGTTTGGCTTTTTAAAGAGAGGCTTTATTACTGTCGCTTTTAGAGAGTTTGTTACACATCCAGTGGATATGGAGCCGTTTATTATGTTCAGCATAGGAGGACCAATCACAGGAAGTAGCTCTTTCAGTAGTTTAGTTGGAATAGGGTCCAGTATGCAGGTTGAAGGTTTAGAGGCCATGACAATTTTCATGAATGTGTCAAGAGATATAGGATTAAAAACGTGAGTGTCTCCATTGATCCGAGGTCCTGGCAGTTCTGTGCAGACTCAGGACAGCTGAGCTTTGGGGAAATACACAGATTCAAAGAGGAGTCTGTAACTTGCTTTCTAATGATAATGATCTTTTCGTCAAAGAAGTTCATGAATTCATCACTGCTGAAGTGAAAGGCATCCTCTCTTGGGGAATGCTGTTTTTTAGTCAGCTTTGCAACAGTATCAAATAGACATTTTGGGTTGTTCTTATTCTCCTTAATTAGATTGGAAAAATAGGATGATGGAGCAGCAGTGAGGGCTCTTCCATATTGCACTGTACTTTCTTTCCATGCTAGTAGGAAGACTTCCAGTTTGGTGGAGAGCCATTTACGTTCCAGTTTTCTAGAAGCTTGCTTCGAAGCTCGGGTATTTTCTCTGGTATTTTCTGTGTACCAGGGAGCTAGTTTCTTTTGGCAAATGTTTTTTGTTTTTAGGGGTGCGACTACATCTAGGGTATTACGCAAGGTTCCATTTAGATCCTCAATTTGATCTAATTTTTGAACTCCGACGTCCTTGGGTAGGTGGAGGGAGTCTGGAAGGGCATCTCGGAATCTTTGGGTTGTCTGATAATTTATAGCACGGCTTTTGATGATCCTTGGTTGGGGTCTGAGCAGATTATTTGTTGCGAATGGTGGTCCGATAGTCCAGGATTCTGAGGAAAAACATGTACAATATTTATTCCACGGGACAGAACTAGATCCAGGGTATGACTGTGGCAATGAGCAGGTCCAGAGACATGTTGGACAAAACCCACTGAGTCGATGATGGCTCCGAAAGCCTTTTGTAGTGGATCTGTGGACTTTTCCATGTGAATGTAAAAGTCACCAAAAATTCTAAAATTATCTGCCATGACTACAAGGTCCAATAGGAATTCAGAGAACTCAGTAAGGAACTCTGTATAAAAAGCTATTATTTTGATTAAACATGTTTCTAATGAGCAGATGAAGATTGCAACAGGCCTTAAAAGAATCAGGACAACAGAAGTATTGTGTTTTGAACTTTGGAGTAGAGCAACCCGTTAAAGGAGTGATTTCAGGGTGACGACAGATGTTCAGGTTGAATCAATGAAGAGACTTCCTGGTGTGGTTGGTGCCCGGCGTCTGACCCGCTGGGTGAACGGGGAAAAAGAGGAAAGTCTGTCGGTATTGTTGTTTTTTGATGATGAGCAAATACCTACACATGTGAAACTTGGATATGTAAGATATGCAGTGAGAGCCTTCGTTCTCAAACCATTGCAGTGTACAAATTGTAAAGGATTTGGTCGTGTTGCAAGTGTGTGTAGACGAACGGAGTATAATGAAGAACAATGTGTAGAAGGACGAAGGTGTTGGTGTTGTGGTGGAGATCATGATCCTGAGTTCCTGGACTGACCTGTAAGAGTGATGGACATCGAGGTGGCAAAGGTTAGAGGTTAACAGAATCTCATATGCGGTTAAGAGAATTAAGAAAACAAGTGATTCTAGGGAAGATATGGTAGTGAATGCAAAATATATGGTAGTGGATACAATACAGCCTGTAGTAAATGTTTGTTGCCATAATAAATACTCCATGTGTGTTAAAAAGGTTGATTTTGTTGCGTTCATTGCCACAGAAATCGAAGAAACTGGACATTATTGCGGCAGAAAAGTTTTTGGGGACTGAAGGATTTTACTTCAGTAGATTTGCAAGGAGTACTGGAGACATATGTGTTTTATTTATGTTTAACAGAAAAGTTATTTGAGTAGATAATTAATTTGGGGGTTTTTGGGGGGGGGTGGCAATGTACTATTTTTATTAGGGTGGATTAAGGTGGTATCACTTTTACATATGGGTATTTATTTAACAAAAAACATTTGCTTGTTTCAAACCGTCCTGTTGGTGGCAGCAATTCACCTTTTGGGGTGTAGTCCGCCATAAAATCCACAGAAGAAGAAGAAGAAGAAGAAGAAGAAGAAGAAGGTTCAAGCCATGTTTCAGTCAGGCCAATCACATCAAGATTATGATAGATAGATAGATAGATAGGTACTTTATTGATCCCCCGGGGGGGAAATTTCATATCAGTGATTAGTTCATTGACTATAACTGCCTTGGAAGTGAGGGATATAACATTAAGTAACCCTATTTTGAGATGTGAGATATTATCACAATCTATTTCAATAATGACAGGAATGGAGGAGGTCTTTATTGCAGTGAGATTAATAAGGCGAACACCGCCATGTTCAGGTTTGCGCAACCGATGCACAGACGGTCTCTGGCTAACAGCCTGCTGCCTGGCCTGCACCCTATCTCATAGTGGAGCTAGAGTTAGAGCCTTGTCTATGTTCATAGATAAAATGAGAACACCCCTCCAGCTAGGATGGAGTCCGTCACTCCTCAGCAGGCCAGGCTTGGTCCTGTTTGTGGGTGAGTCTCAGAAAGAGGGCCAGGTATCTACATCACTCCCCGTAACTGGGAGGGGGCCAGAGACAATTACTCGATGCCGACACATCTTTCTAGCTCATTTACACACTGAAGTTATGTTGCGCTTGGTGACCTCTGACTGTTTCATCCTAACATTGTTGGTGCCGACGTGGATAACAGTATCTCTATACTCTCTACACTCCCAGATGTTGTTTTAGCCAGCACCATCTTCAGATGAGCCTTTACGTCGGTACCCTGCCCCCTGGTAAACAGTGTATGATCCTGGATGATTCTTATTAAGTCTAATATTGAGTGTAATGGAGTCGTCAATGACTAGGGTTTTCAATTAGTCAGAGCTAATGGTGGGAGGCTTCGGTGGCTCAGACCCGGTACCGGGTGGAGGAGAGACCTGAGAAGTCTCTGGCTCTGACTCGTTGCTTAATGGAGAGAACCGGATCAAAGTTTCTGTCGGCTGAATGGGCGACACCGGTTGAACATGCCGACTGCATTTCTTTCCAGAAGCCCTGAGAAAAGTGTCCGGCTGCGGGGACTGTGGAGGGGATTTATACTAGTAACTGTACTTACTGGTGGGGACTGTGGACGGGATTTATACTAGTAACTGTACTTACTGGTGGGGATTGTGGAGGGGATTTATACTAGTAACTGTACTTACTGGTGGGGACTGTGGAGGGGATTTATACTAGTAACTGTACTTACTGGTGGGGACTGTGGAGGGGATTTATACTAGTAACTGTACTTACTGGTGGGGACTGTGGAGGGGATTTATACTAGTAACTGTACTTACTGGTGGGGATTGTGGAGGGGATTTATACTAGTAACTGTACTTACTGGTGGGGACTGTGGAGGGGATTTATACTAGTAACTGTACTTACTGGTGGGGACTGTGGAGGGGATTTATACTAGTAACTGTACTTACTGGTGGGGACTGTGGAGGGGATTTATACTAGTAACTGTACTTACTGGTGGGGACTGTGGAGGGGATTTATACTAGTAACTGTACTTACTGGTGGGGACTGTGGAGGGGATTTATACTAGTAACTGTACTTACTGGTGGGGACTGTGGAGGGGATTTATACTAGTAACTGTACTTACTGGTGGGGACTGTGGAGGGGATTTATACTAGTAACTGTACTTACTGGTGGGGACTGTGGACGGGATTTATACTAGTAACTGTACTTACTGGTGGGGACTGTGGAGGGGATTTATACTAGTAACTGTACTTACTGGTGGGGACTGTGGAGGGGATTTATACTAGTAACTGTACTTACTGGTGGGGACTGTGGAGGGGATTTATACTAGTAACTGTACTTACTGGTGGGGACTGTGGAGGGGATTTATACTAGTAACTGTACTTACTGGTGGGGACTGTGGAGGGGATTTATACTAGTAACTGTACTTACTGGTGGGGATTGTGGAGGGGATTTATACTAGTAACTGTACTTACTGGTGGGGACTGTGGAGGGGATTTATACTAGTAACTGTACTTACTGGTGGGGACTGTGGAGGGGATTTATACTAGTAACTGTACTTACTGGTGGGGACTGTGGAGGGGATTTATACTAGTAACTGTACTTACTGGTGGGGACTGTGGAGGGGATTTATACTAGTAACTGTACTTACTGGTGGGGACTGTGGAGGGGATTTATACTAGTAACTGTACTTACTGGTGGGGACTGTGGAGGGGATTTATACTAGTAACTGTACTTACTGGTGGGGACTGCGGAGGGGATTTATACTAAAAAGGGAAAAAACGTCAAGTCTAGCAGGTAGCCAAGTAGGAACAAACCGCAGAGCAGCACGGAGACAAGTGTGTGTGTCTCTCTCTCTCTCTCTCTCTCTCTCTCTCTCTCTCTCTCTCTCTCTCTCTCTCTCTCTCTCTCTCTCTCTCTCTCTCTCTCTCTCTCTCTCTCTCTCTCTCTCTCTCTCTCTCTCTCTCTCTCTCTCTCTCTCTCTCTCTCTCTCTCTCTCTCTCTCTCTCTCTCTCTCTCTCTCTCTCTCTCTCTCTCTCTCTCTCTCTCTCTCTCTCTCTCTCTCTCTCTCTCTCTCTCTCTCTCTCTCTCTCTGAGGAATAGCAAACAGTAATAATGGACATGCAGGAAACCCCTCATCTCATAAAATATTTAATAATTATTCTTATTAAATTGTTATAAATACATGGTCAATACAGGAATAAAAACATCTTAAATAAAGTAAACCGTCGTAGTCATAGAAACAGTATAATTGACAGTAGTAACAGGTTAAGTACAGTAGTTTGTATTGCAGTGTTTCCCCTACCATTGTAACCTACAGGCGGGGTCTTTCATTTTAGTTAAAGAGATGTTAAATATTGATTCAGGGACCTTTTCTCCACATTCTTCCTGGGGAATAATATTAAGGGAAACACTAGTATTTTAATGTTAGATTTCATTATTCCATTCTTTTTGTAACAAAAATATATATTTCACCAGAAAATAAGCATGAAAGACCAGCTGGGCCTAAAATAAGTGTTTTGGTATACAGGCATATATAGAACTGTGATAGACCTGTCATGCTATCTAACTTGTTGAAATGTATTTCTAATTAAAATGTCCAAGTAGGGGACAGGAAAGGAGAGCAAAATGTATTTATCACAGTTCCCTCTTATATGTTATAGTGTGTATTGAGATCTGGGTCTGGGTAACTGGTCCAGAGTATGTATTGAGATCTGGATCTGGGTAACTGGTCCAGAGTATGTATTGAGATCTGAATCTGGGTAACTGGTCCAGAGTATGTATTGAGATCTGGATCTGGGTAACTGGTCCAGAGTGGTTAGCTGAATCAGATCTTGTTAAAGGGTGACTTGCTGTTTCTTCTTTCCCTGGGTCATGTTCAGTAGAGACAAAACAGTTTGAATCAGAGTGAATACGATAGGTATATATCTGAACTTGAACTTGTCTAATAAGAAGATCGATTTTCATGTTCTGTTGCTAAATGTTTTGTTCCAGTATGCCCTACTGAACAGGACCCTACTGAACAGGACCCTACTGAACAGGACCCTACTGAACAGGACCTTACTGAAGTGCTTTTTATTAGCTAATAGACTCAGACTGGGATGTGTTCAAGACTCGGACTGGGATGAGTTCAAGACTCGGACTGGGATGAGTTCAAGACTCGGACTGGGATGAGTTCAAGACTCGGACTGGGATGAGTTCAAGACTCGGACTGGGATGAGTTCAAGACTCGGACTGGGATGAGTTCAAGGCTGTTCTGTTGTTGTGGGTTCTCTTCTGCAGCTCAGAGACTTTGGTTTTTCTAGATGTCTGAGACACACTTCTCTGTTATCACCACTCTGAGAGAGGGAGAGAGAGAGAAGGATATAGATAGAAGGATAGAGAGAATGAGAGAGAGGGATAGAGAGGGGGGTATAGAGAGAGAAAGAGGGATAGAGAGATTGGGGAGTGAGATTGAGAAACAGACAGAGAGAGAGAGAGAGACAGACAGAGAGACAGATGGAAAGAGAAACAGAGAGAGAGAGAGAGAGAGAGAGAGAGAGAGAGCACTTTTAACTTTACAATATTATTTCAGATTTAGTACTTCTACAGTTCAGCTTCTACTTTTCAGAGCTATATTGATCCTTTCTTGGCTAGATGTATAATAACAGTGTGTTTGTGCAGACTTATAAATACTGTCTGATAAACCCTCTGACACACACTCACATATTACGCTCTCTCTCACACACACAAACTTACCGTCTGTTTTTTTCTTTAGTGGAATCAGTGCTGCTTTAGCCTGAAAGACAGAGAGAGTTCCCTCAGTTCTGATATACACACACACACACACACACACACACACACACACACACACACACACACACTATTGATCATATTAATGGTATTGATAAAGATGTGTCTACCTTCTGTATAGCTGACCACAAGGGATGCACACACATCAACATAATATTCAGATATGCACCTTCTGTATAGCTGCCCAGTCTTCCAGGATATCAATGTCTCTCAACATGTAGATGATGAAAGGGCCTGAGAGAGAGAGCGAGAGAGATAGAGAGAGAGAGCGAGAGAGATAGAGAGTGAATGAGAGAGAGTGAATGAATGAGATAATTATATAAGAGAGGTTTCTTCCAGACGTGACGCTTGGCATTCAGGCCAAAAAGAGTTCAATCTTGGTTTGATCAGACCAGAGAATCTTGTTTCTCATGGTCTTAGAGTCTTTAGGTGCCTTTTGACAAACTCAAAGCGGGCTGTCATGTGCCTCATGTACTAAGGAGTGGCTTCCGTCTGAACACTCTACCATTAAGGCATACAGTGCCTTCAGAAAGTATTCACATATATATTATACCAGAAACAAAGAACTTTCTAATGAAACTCGTCAGTCTATTCTTGTTTTGAGAAATGAAGGCTATTCCATGCGAGAAATTGCCAAGAAACTGAAGATCTCGTACAACGCTGTGTACTCCTCCCTTCACAGAACAGCGTAAACTGGCTCTAACCAGAATAGAAAGAGGAGTGGGAGGCCCCGGTGCACAACTGAGCAAGAGAACAAGTACATTAGAGTGTCTAGTTTGAGAAACAGATGCCTCACAAGTCCTCAACTGGCAGCTTCAATACATAGTACCTGCAAAACACCAGTCTCAACGTCAACAGTGAAGAGGCGACTCCGGGATGCTGGCCTTCTAGGCAAAGAAAAAGCCATATCTTCCTCTGTCCTGTGTCTGAGTTCTTTTGCCCATCTTAAGCTTTTCTTTTTATTGGCCAGTAATTTCTTTGCAACTCTGCCTAGAAGGCCAGCATCCAGGAGTCGCATGGAATAGCCTTAATTTCTCAGAACAAGAATAGACTGACGAGTTTCAGAAGAAAGTTCTTTGTTTGTGGCCATTTTGAGCCTGTAATCGAACCCACAAATGCTGATGCTCCAGATACTCAACTAGTCTAAAGAAGGCCAGTTTTATTGCTTCTTTAATCAGCACAACAGTTTTCAGCTGTGCTAACATAATTGCAAAAGGGTTTTCTAATGATCAATTAGATTCTTCAAATAGCCACCCTTTGCCTTGATGACAGCTTTGAACACTATTGGCATTCTCTCAACCAGCTTCACCTGGAATGCTTTTCAAACAGTCTCGAAGGCGTTCCCACATGTGACCCGTTGTCATGGACGCAGCGCAGGGATTATAGTTTGACATGTTTTTATTACTATGTATATAATTGACATGAACGAACTATCCAACACAAAACAACAAACACGATACAAACGTAAATATGTCCACTTACTGTTTCACCGTGACTGGAGAATTAATAACCCACAACCCGGTGTGAAACCTACAAACCTATGTAGGATCCCTAATTAGAGACAATGCGCAGCAGCTGCCTCTAATTAGGGATCCCACACAAACCACCACCAGATACAGAAATGATAGAACTGTCAGACTCTGACCATGGTTACATAGAGAAGCAAATAGGCTTCTCTATGGCCAGAGCCTGACACCCGTTTCAGTTGCAAGTCACAACTGAAGGGAAGTAGTGAGGAGAAATATGGTATATATATATACACCACACCCCCTCGGATCTTATTGCTTAAATATAGAGAGACGAGGAAGGAGAGCTGAAGGTAATAGAAGGGAAACGGGGATTAGTAGGATGAGGGAGGGAGGGAGGAAATATGGATGAAGGGAAGAGGGGTAAAAGAGAGATTAGTAGTACCAGACACTAGGGCCTTCTTCTTCCTCTCTGGCTGGGACAGATTTCTCTTTTTACGCTTCTTCCCCTTTACCTCATCACTCCACCACTCTGAGAGAGAGAGAGAGAGAGAGAGAGAGCAAGAGAGCGAGAGAGCGAGAGAGATTCTCAGGCAAGGTTACTCATTACGCGAGCAGAGTTGTGATGT
>CM042422.1:23718589-23768589 GCA_023634145.1 Thymallus thymallus
ACAGCAACACATTTAGACCCTAACAGATCATGAGAAAACAAAAAGAGAATTACTTGACACATTGGAAAGAATTAACAAAAAAACAGAGCAAACTAGAATGCTATTTGGCTCTAAACAGAGAGTACACAGTGGCAGAATACCTGACCACTGTGACTGACCCAAACTTAAGGAAAGCTTTGACTATGTACAGACTCAGTGAGCATAGCCTTGCTATTGAGAAAGGCCGCCGTAGGCAGACCTGGCTCTCAAGAGAAGACAAGTTTTGTGCACACTGCCCACAAAATGAGGTGGAAACTGAGCTGCACTTCCTAACCTCCTGCCGAATGTATGACCATATTAGAGACACATATTTCCCTCGGATCCACAAAGAATTCTAAAACCAATCCAATCTTGATAAACTCCCATATCTACTGGGTGAAATACCACAGTGTTCCATCACAGCAGCAAGATGTGTGACCTGTTGTCACAAGAAAAGGGCAACCAGTGAAGAACAAACACCATGTAAATACAACCCATATTTATGTTGATTTATTTTTCCATTTGGTACTTTAACCATTTTTTCTTTATTGAACCTTTATTTATACAGGTTTTTTCTCATTGAGATAACATCTGTTTTTCAAGAGAGACGAGGTCCAACAGCAGGGGGAACAAAGTTTCAGACAAAACAACTTACATACACTAGCACAACATTGAACAAAACTATATACACATAAAATACAACAATTATATATTCTGTAAAGAAACACGAGTGTCATAACTAAGAAACAGATGTGCTAAAAACAATTACAATCTTCTATGATATTTGCATCGACCAAGTGTGATCTAGTCACTAACGGGACTAGATCATCAAATTTTAAAATGTTCACAAAATAATTCCAGGACCACTGAGCTGAGTAACTAAAACTATTTCTACCAGGACCGGTTCTAATTCTTGGAATAAAAACCTATTCTCAGCTTGAGCTTCCTTATCAAGTTCTCTACATGAACCGTGAAGCTCAGCTTGTCATCCACCCACACTCCCAGATATTTGTACACTTTGACTTGCTCTATCGTATGTCCATCCAATGTAGCAATGACATGATTAGTAACATGCATCTGAAAATACCATGCATTTTATTTTACCCAAATTCAGAACCAGCTTCAAATCCTACAGATTCTGTTGTATGATGTTAAATGCTGTTTGTTCAGAAGCTGAAGATGAACTAATACCACTTGAATAAAGAACAGTATCATCGGCATAACAATGAACATCCGCTGTTTCAATACGATCCCCAATGTTGTTGATATACAGAATGAACAACAGTGGGCCCAAAACAGAACCTTGCGGAACACCTGAGAACAACTCTATGGACTCAGATTTACAACCATCCGCCATTAAACACATTGTATACGATTTGATTGGTTTAGAAATGATCAATCTAGAGCATGACCAGTAATTCCAGAACATTGTAAACTCACGGCGTCAAATGCCTTCGACAAATCAATAAAAACAGACACACAATGTAACTTCTTGTCAAGAGCACAGTGGATGTCATTTAAAACCTTCAATGTTGCTGAAACAGTGCTGTGGCCAGACCTAAAACCTGATTGCATTCCATTTAAGATATAATTTTATTGTAGGTAGGCCTTCAGCTGCCTACTAACTAGGGACTCCAGTACCTTAGACAGTACAGACCATTTTGATATGGGTCGATAGTCAAGTAGCGAAGGATCTCCACCTGTCAGGAGAGGCAGCACCAAAGCAGATTTCCATAACTTCGGGATTTCTTTAACGTCAAGCGTGAGGTTAAAAATACATGTTAAGGGGAGCAATGAGCTGCAGCTAGTGTAGGAGGCAAGGGTCTAGATCATCAGGGCCAGGGGATTTCTTTCTAGCAATTTCTTTCAGGGCTTTACGCACTTCTGAAACAGAGGAGGATGAGAAGGAGAACCTGGCGAAGGAGTGCACAGGGGAGTCAGGTAAATTCACAGGGGGCTCATTTAGACCTTTAACCTTTCCCAAATAAACTGCCTGCATCTAGAAAATGCTGATTTAAGGCTTTCAGAATAGAGCTTCTCTCAGTTACCATCTGTGTTTCTACCAACATAGAGCTTCTCTCAGTTACCATCTGTGTTTCTACCAACAACTGTTGTGGAAGATGTGTATATTTTTTGCACTCCAAGCCTTTCACTACTAGCCAAAATTTGGAGGGATTATTTAAATTTTCCGAAGTAGATTGAAGGTAGTGGTCTGCTTTGAGTTTTCGGGTCTTAGCCACACCCAGATTTCGAAGCCGTTTAAAAGCCATCCAATCATCAGCTGAACCAGACCCTCTTGCTTTAGCCCACATAGCATTACGTTCCCTTGTGATTCTAGTAAGTTCCTCAGTAAACCAAGGGTTCTCTCTGCCCTTAATCCTGAATGTTTTGAAAGGGACATGCCTATTGCATACTTCCTGGAATGTGTTGTGGAAGCAAGAAAAGGCTAATTCATCATCAGGGATTCATTCAATTCTATTCCATTCAATGCATTCATGTAAAAAACCTTGAATATCAAACTGCTTCCAGTTTCTTTTCATAATGACACGTGGAGATCTCTTAGGAATGTTACCATCTCTCACACAGGCAATAGCACAGTGATCACTAATGTAATTTACAAAAATACCTGAAGCATTAAAACGATGAGGAGTATTGGTTAAGATCCAATCAATCAAAGAGGATTTCAGAGGATACTTTATATTTTACCTAGTTACACTGTTGACAATCTGTGAGATTATAGGTATTGAATAGAATTTTGAGTTGATCAGAGCTGGATGTTAACCAATCCTGATTTAAAATCACCCATAAAGACATATTCAGAGTTGATATGCTGTGATAACAATTCGAAAATACAATCCAGCGAGCCAGTAATAGCAGAAGGAAGTCTATAACAACAAGATACAACAATATTTAAAGTTGAGCCGAGGTTTAGGTTCAAAGACAGATATTCAAATTTGCACATTGTTACAACCATGTATATATACATAATTTGAAATGTTTTTATTATTTTGGAGTGTAAGGTTTACTGTTAATTTTATATTGTTTATTTCACTTTTGTTTATTATCTATTTCACTTGCTTTGGAAATGAAAACATGTTTCCCATGCCAATAAAGCCCTTAAATTGAATTGAAATTTGAATAGAGAGAGAGGGGCGGGTGGAAGAGAGAGGGTGTGTGTGGAAGAGAGACGGTGTGTGTGGAAGAGAGAGGGTGTGTGTGGAAGAGAGACGGTGTGTGTGGAAGAGAGAGGGGCGTGTGTGGAAGAGAGAGGGCGTGTGTGGAAGAGAGAGGGCGTGTGTGGAAGAGAGAGGGTGTGTGTGGAAGAGAGAGGGTGTGTGTGGAAGAGAGAGGGTGTGTGTGGAAGAGAGAGGGTGTGTGTGGAAGAGAGACGGTGTGTGTGGAAGAGAGAGGGTGTGTGTGGAAGAGAGAGGGCGTGTGTGGAAGAGAGAGGGTGTGTGTGGAAGAGAGAGGGCGTGTGTGGAAGAGAGAGGGTGTGTGTGGAAGAGAGAGGATGTGTGTGGAAGAGAGAGGGGCGTGTGTGGAAGAGAGACGGTGTGTGTGGAAGAGAGAGGGTGTGTGTGGAAGAGAGAGGGGCGTGTGTGGAAGAGAGAGGGTGTGTGTGGAAGAGAGAGGGGCGTGTGTGGAAGAGAGAGGATGTGTGTGTGGAAGAGAGAGGGTGTGGGAGGAAGAGAGAGGGTGTGGGTGGAAGAGAGAGGGTGTGGGAGGAAGAGAGAGGGTGTGGGTGGAAGAGAGAGGGTGTGTGTGGAAGAGAGAGGGTGTGTGGAAGAGAGAGGGCGTGTGTGGAAGAGAGACGGTGTGTGTGGAAGAGAGAGGGTGTGTGTGGAAGAGAGAGGGGCGTGTGTGGAAGAGAGAGGGTGTGTGTGGAAGAGAGAGGGGCGTGTGTGGAAGAGAGAGGGCGTGTGTGGAAGAGAGAGGGGCGTGTGTGGAAGAGAGAGGGCGTGTGTGGAAGAGAGAGGGGCGTGTGTGGAAGAGAGAGGGCGTGTGTGGAAGAGAGAGGGTGTGTGTGGAAGAGAGAGGGTGTGTGTGGAAGAGAGAGGGTGTGTGTGGAAGAGAGAGGGTGTGTGTGGAAGAGAGAGGGTGTGTGTGGAAGAGAGAGGGTGTGTGTGGAAGAGAGAGGGGCGTGTGTGGAAGAGAGAGGGTGTGTGTGTGGAAGAGAGAGGGTGTGTGTGTAGAAGAGAGAGGGGCGTGTTTGTGGAAGAGAGAGGGTGTGTGTGTGGAAGAGAGAGGATGTGTGTGTGGAAGAGAGAGGGTGTGGGAGGAAGAGAGAGGGTGTGGGTGGAAGAGAGAGGGTGTGGGAGGAAGAGAGAGGGTGTGGGTGGAAGAGAGAGGGTGTGGGAGGAAGAGAGAGGGTGTGGGAGGAAGAGAGAGGGTGTGGGAGGAAGAGAGAGGGTGTGGGAGGAAGAGAGAGGGTGTGGGTGGAAGAGAGAGGGTGTGGGTGGAAGAGAGAGGGTGTGTGTGTGGAAGAGAGAGGGTGTGGGAGGAAGAGAGAGGGTGTGGGAGGAAGAGAGAGGGTGTGGGAGGAAGAGAGAGGGTGTGGGAGGAAGAGAGAGGGTGTGTGTGTGGAAGAGAGAGGGTGTGGGAGGAAGAGAGAGGGTGTGGGAGGAAGAGAGAGGGTGTGGGTGGAAGAGAGAGGGTGTGTGTGGAAGAGAGAGGGGCGGGTGGAAGAGAGAGGGTGTGTTTGTGATGTCATCATTCAACGGTTGTCTTACCTGAACTCTCCTCCTCCTCCTCACTCTCGTCCAAGTCGCTCTCCCTCTCCTCCGTGCTCTCCTCCATGGTCTCCTCCTCCCCCTCTCCTCCCTCTCTCTCACTCTTTTCCTCCATCTCTCCGTTGGCCTCTGGTAGTTCACTCTCTCCCTCCACCTCCATCTCTTCCTCTGGTTGTCTGACTGAGGGCTGGGCCGGCATCACTGAGAGAGAGAAAGGACAAGCTATGTGCACACTGCCCACAAAATGAGGTGGAAACTGAGCTGCACTTCCTAACCTCCTGCCGAATGTATGACCATATTAGAGACACATATTTCCCTCAGATTACACAGATCCACAAAGAATTAAAAAAACAATCCAATTTTGATAAAGTCCCATATCTACTGGGTGAAATACCACAGTGTTCATCACAGCAGCAAGATGTGTGACCTGTTGTCACAAGAAAAGGGCAACCAGTGAAGAACAAACACCATGTAAATACAACCCATATTTATGTTGATTTATCTTCCCATTTGCTTTAAATATTTGTACTTTAACTATGTGCACATTGTTACAACACTGTATATTGACATAATATGACATTTGAAATGTCTTTATTCTTTTAGAACTTCTGACTGTAATGTTTACTGTTAATTTGTATTGTTTATTATCTACTTCACTTGCTTTGGCAACGTTAAGAGAGAGAGAACTAGGCTACTATATGTCGGTGTTGGTATGTTTGTCTCATTATCTGACAGTTTGTTAACCATTCTAACATATTTATAGCCTATATAATGTATTAATATAGTAACGTAGTATTTAGGCTTAAGCACAAAGATTGATTACACCCTATAATAAACAATTCAGTGGACAACAAAATCATTCACAGCCAACAGTATTCCTACCAACTATATCCAACGTCTTCTAGACCTTTTTGCATACAATACAGGAATACATATATAGCCTATTATGCAACAACAGCAACAATAGACTCGCGGCGGGCCGGTGGCGCAGCGGTCAGTGAAGTCAGCGCTGACATACGGTAGGAAATGTTGCTTCCCGTGGCGGCGGCGGCCTCTCGCGACCAGCCGAATACACAAATGTGACCGAATCTTGAATTTTGAAATAATTTTAGCATCCAATGGACAAAAGTCTGATACATAAAAAGATCAATGATTTGCTTTTTGACAGCAAATGTAGTCTATGCGAGATATCTGTCCCTGTCTGCGACAGAGGCGGTAGTTGTTACATTGTAGACACACCGAACGTAACGTCTTCAACACGCACATAAAGTGAAGTTAGGATGTAGCCTAAATGTTCCCGAGACATTCACAGCAATGGTACAATGTACCATGCAAATTATACATCGTATTGGCAGAGGAATAGTGGGTTGTTTTAGACGCTAACTTGCTGTTCTAGAATATACTATGACAAGAGACAGAGAGATGGTCATATGATCAACTAGGCTGCAAAGCAAATAATAAAGGATAGTAAATGTGGAAATGTAGAATATCCTACTTACCGTTGATGGTTTGTACGTTAGCTATACTCCAATACTGTAAAGTACAGTTATATTATAATTATATTACAACTAGGATACTTCCTATTAGTTCCTATTACAGTTCTATTGCTACCTTTGCCGGATTCTAAAATTCTACAGCCTAGCCAATCAACGCAGAGTTTTAATACCTGCCTAGCCAATAGAAACCGTCCTGTGAGATATTGCTGTACTGTCGTAACCATTCAGAGGTCAACAGCCAATCGGTTCATAATAGTGGTTTATTTGAGCAGTGGAAATTCAACTACTGAGGGAGTTCTATTCATCTGGCCCACGGCACTACGACGGTCTACGGGGGAAAGCGGTGAGGGAGGAGCGGCTACATGGTGCCTCGTCCAGAAACATAGACCTCTTTTCCATAAAATCTTTGTTAACATTTTCAAACTAGTTTTAATTGGAAAGGCAGATAAAACGTTTATCAAAAGCAATACAAATGTGATATAGTTATAATTATAGGTGTGGAATTATCATGCGGAAAACACATTTCAGTTGAATGCACACAACTGACTAGTATCCCCACTATAGGCCCATTCTACTGTATTGATATTTGTCATTGGAAAAACCAAGCTAATTTGGGATAGAAATACACACCTTGCGGAGACACACAATTCAGTCACATTCAAAATTATATTTCCCCTTGCATAGTAGTTACCGTTGGAGCAGTGTTACTACTAGTAGTCTGGACACCAAGAACGAGTCAAAATTCACCCCAAGGCTGAAAAACATCAAAAGAACGTTGGCAAAGCTGGAACACTAGAGCCCAGAGCAAATGAATGGAATCGAATTGTTTTGACTGGAGTGATGCTTAGAATTCCATTTCTCCTAAATGGCACAAAACAATGTATTATTTTTTATTTGACCACTACAATCTGTTCAACGGACGAAACTGGAAAAAACCCAACTCGTGTAGAAAGTAAACATCCGCACCTCGATGGTGTCAACTGTGTTTATGTCTGCGTATTGAGAAAGTAGTGAAGAAATTAAAACTCCGGACTGTTTCTGGTCTAGTGATCGATGACAACCGAGCTCGCTGCCCAGTTTTACATAATTACAAAGAGGAGATTCTCCTGATTAAAATGGTTCCTGACTTGAAAAAATCTAAATATACACATTGTGAGATATTTGGCGAAATAGACAGACATACAGTGGGGCAAAAAAGTATTTAGTCAGCCACCAATTGTGCAAGTTCTCCCACTTAAAAAGATGAGAGGCCTGTAATTTTCATCATAGGTACACTTCAACTATGAGAGACAAATTGAGAAAAAAAATCCAGAAAATCACATTGTAGGATTTTTAATGAATTTATTTGCAAATTATGGTGGAAAATAAGTATTTGTTCAATAACAAAAGTTTATCTCAATACTTTGTTATATACCCTTTGTTGGCAATGACAGAGGTCAAACGTTTTCTGTAAGTCTTCACAAGGTTTTCACACACTGTTGCTGGTATTTTGGCCCATTCCTCCATGCAGATCTCCTCTAGAGCAGTGATGTTTCGGGGCTGTCGCTGGGCAACACAGACTTTCAACTCCCTCCAAAGATTTTCTATGGGGTTGAGATCTGGAGACTGGCTAGGCCACTCCAGGACCTTGCTGATGGAAGGAGGTTTTCACTCAAAATCTCACGATACATGGCCCCATTCATTCTTTCCTTTACACAGATCAGTCGTCCTGGTCCCTTTGCAGAAAAACAGCCCCCAAAGCATGATGTTTCCACCCCCATGCTTCACAGTAGGTATGGTGTTCTTTGGATGCAACTCAGCATTCTTTCTCCTCCAAACACGACGAGTTGAGGTTTTACCAAAAAGTTATATTTTGGTTTCATCTGACCATATGACATTCTCCCAATCCTCTTCTGGATCATCCAAATGCTCTCTAGCAAACTTCAGACGGGCCTGGACATGTACTGGCTTAAGCAGGGGGACACGTCTGGCACTGCAGGATTTGAGTCCCTGGTGGCGTAGTGTGTTTTTGATGTTAGCCTTTGTTACTTTGGTCCCAGCTCTCTGCAGGTCATTCACTAGGTCCCCCCGTGTGGTTCTGGGATTTTTGCTCACCGTCTTGTGATCATTTTGACCCCACGGGGTGAGATCTTGCGTGGAGCCCCAGATCGAGGGAGATTATCAGTGGTCTTGTATGTCTTCCATTTCCTAATAATTACTCCCACAGTTGATTTCTTCACACCAAGCTGCTTACCTATTGCAGATTCAGTCTTCCCAGCCTGGTGCAGGTCTACAATTTTGTTTCTGTGACTGTTTGAGGTTGTGGACAGGTGTCTTTTATACTGATAACAAGTTCAAACAGGTGCCATTAATACAGGTAACGAGTGGAGGACAGAGGAGCCTCTTAAAGAAGAAGTTACAGGTCTGTGAGAGCCAGAAATCTTGCTTGTTTGTAGGTGATTAAATACTTATTTTCCACCATAATTTGCTAATAAATTCATTAAAATTCCTACAATGTGATTTTCTGGATTTTTTTTTCTAATTTTGTCTATCATAGTTGAAGTGTACATATGATGAAAATTACAGGCCTCTCTCATCTTTTTAAGTGGGAGAACTTGCACAATTGGTGGCTGACTAAATACTTTTTCCCCCACTGTAGCTATATTTACCTATAGGAAACAATGGGACGACCTCAGAGTTCCATGAGTAATGTATTGTTGTTGTTTCCATTTTAACTATAAACAACGTGGACGGGTCTCATTGCCAACAATAGTGAAGCAGGCGTTGTGACGTAGAACAATAAACTGGGAATAGAATGTTTGGAAGGTGAGTTGGTGCCACGGTCCTCAATACAACTAATAGGAGCTGGCAGGGTGAAAAATGCCCTAAAATAAGGCCTGTTCTTTCGTGATTACTTCAAACCTACGGCAAGCAGCTGGGAAATATGGTCATATTATGAAACTGGGCTCCACAGCAGATGCAATGAACTAGTTTTTTAAAATCAGAAAACAGCATTGTACAGAATTTCATGTGTCCAGCCTACTGCTAGCATAGCATTTGAACATTTCATGGGCTTTCTTGTGGCAGAGGAGTCAACAGGGGAAAGTTAGTCATCCTCTCATCCTTAAAAGGCTGGAGGAGCTGAACATCCCCTTTGAGGACTGCAGAGGACAGTCCTATGACAACGGCACTAACATGAAGGGAAAGAATAAAGGTGTTCAGGCTCGGCTGCTTCAACAGAACTCAAGAGCCTTTTTTGTCCCATGTGGTGCCCACACTTTAAATCTGGTGGTAGCTGATGCTGCTAAGAGCTCACCAGATGCCATTGGCTACTTTGGATATTTAGCTAAATTATTCAAACTCTTCTCAGCCTCCACCCATAGATGGGATATCCTCCTGAAACATGTCAAAACCACCCTGAAATTATGATCAGATTGTTATTGTTATGAGGCTCCAGATGAGCCTATTGGTGATGCACTTAGAAAAATGGAAACCACATTTTTTGACGTGGTAGTGGATACAGCCCTCTCTTCACTTGATGAGAGATTTCAGAGCCTGGGAGAGGTGAAGGACACATTTGGAGTGCTCCTCAACTTCTCCAACATGTCAAAAGAAGAGTTGCTAGAGCACTGTCAAACCCTGAGCACTGCTTATACTTATACTTATAGCACTGCAATACTTATGTCATGCAATAAAATGCAAATTAATTACTTAAAAATCATACAATGTGATTTTATGGATTTTTGTTTTAGATTCCGTCTCTCACAGTTGAAGTGTACCTATGATAAAAATTACAGACTTCTACATGCTTTGTAAGTGGGAAAACCTGCAAAATCGGCAGTGTATCAAATACTTGTTCTCCCCACTGTATAAAACCTTATTTGTATGTATGAATGTTTTATATTTGCATGCACTCTATTTACGATATAATTATACCACAAATGTCCTGTGATACATGTGTTGTTACCAATGGAGTATATAAACATAATTGGTTGTTACACACACACACACACACACACACACACACACACATACACACACAGACACACACACACACACACACACACACACACACACACACACATACACACACACACACACACACACACACACACACACACACACAGACACACACACACACACACACACACACAGACACACACACACACACACACACACACACACACACACACACACACACACACACACACACACAGACACAAACACACAGACACGCACACACAGACACAAACACACAGACACGCACACGCACACACACACACAAACACACAGACACGCACACACACACACACACAGACACACACACACACATACACACAGACACACACACACACACACATACACACACACACATACACACAGACGCACAGACGCAGGCACACACACACACACACACACACGCACGCACACACACACACAGACACACAGACACACACACAAACACACAGACACGCACACACACACACACATATACACACACACACACACACAAACACACACACACACACACGTTGTTCATTTTAACACATTTTTATTAAAGTTGCATAAAAGTGTAACAAAATTGGGTGAAACAAGATTCTGTCGATATTTTGCTACATTCCGTTCTTCAGTTTGTTTTTTCTTCCAGAAACACATCACTTCTAAACAGCATTTCTTTATCAATAATATATTTTTTTGCAAGTTGTCATACAGTAAAAAAATGTCAGACACACACAGTCTATCAGGGTTGCGTCACAAATGGCACTCTCTTCCCTATATAGTGCCCTCTTTTTGACCAGAGCCCTATGGGCCGGTAAGTAGCCATGTCGAGTCAGAACAGCCCATATGAGCCCATCGGTTTCTGTACTGTGAGGCAGCTTGATGTACAAGTACACCCTGGAAAGGACGCTAGTCTATAGCTGGGCCCATAAAGGGCTCTGGTCAAAAGTAGTGCACTATACAAGGAATAGGGTGCCATTTGGAACGCAACCCAGGTAATAATAATAATAATAATAATAATAAAACTACAAATTGACCTAGAATAGATATTTGCATCTAAAGAATGCAGTGTAGAGATCTAGATGACCTCCAGATGACCTCCAGATGACCTCTTTCCTAAACAACAACAGGATCTCCTTTTTAAAAAGTATTTTTTTTAAATGTGTTTAAAAACTGTTCCATTAAAAATGAATGTCTTATTCTATTTGGTTTAACATAAATAAAATCCCAAGGCAACGTCAGCTAGGGCTCTATTCAATCAGGAAGCTGAAGCATCAGAAAGCCCCAATAGAAATGTAAAGGTCATTTCCCATTGAGCCGACATTTAATGCTTTTACCATGAATGCAGTCCGCTAAAGATGAAACACTGCCTTTCAATCAGGATTGATTAGAGCCCTAATTAGAAAAAGAGAGATGGAGGGAGGGAAGGAGAGAGGGGAAGGAGAGAGGGGAAGGAGAGAGGGCCAAATAGAGAGACGTGTGTGTGAGTGATTGAGTGAGAGAGGAGAGATTAGCAACACTGAGGCCTGGTGAGGCTGCCAAGCCATGAAGAGTAAGACCTCTGATTCTCTCAGTCGCTCTATTTCTCTCTCTTGCGCCATCTCTCAATGATTAGTTTTTTTTACCCCCCTTCCCATCTGTGTGTTTGTTGGAGAGAGAGCGCCAGTGTGTGTGTCAGTCTTAACATCTGTGTGTTTGTTGGAGAGAGAGCGCCAGTGTGTGTGTCAGTCTTAACATCTGTGTGTTTGTTGGAGAGAGAGCTCCAGTGTGTGTGTCAGTCTCAACATCTGTGTGTTTGTTGGAGAGAGAGCTCCAGTGTGTGTGTCAGTCTTAACATCTGTGTGTTTGTTGGAGAGAGAGCTCCAGTGTGTGTCAGTCTTAACATCTGTGTGTTTGTTGGAGAGAGAGCTCCAGTGTGTGTGTCAGTCTTAACATCTGTGTGTTTGTTGGAGAGAGAGCTCCAGTGTGTGTGTCAGTCTTAACATCTGTGTGTTTGTTGGAGAGAGAGCTCCAGTGTGTGTCAGTCTTAACATCTGTGTGTTTGTTGGAGAGAGAGCTCCAGTGTGTGTCAGTCTTAACATCTGTGTGTTTGTTGGAGAGAGAGCTCCAGTGTGTGTCAGTATAAAGGAGCAGCAGCTGTGGTCTGTGACTGTGGTTCTGCTGTTCCCTGAGTGTGGTGCGTGTGTGTGTTGCTATTTGGATGAATGCATCCAGACAGCCACAATGTTCCACTAGTGCCCCCCCTGCCTTCACCCCCCCCCCCATCTCACCCCTCATTGGTTTACTGCTCTACTGAAAACTCTCCATGAGTCCTCACTGAAACAGCCCTTAACTGCACACTATGTGAGAGAAAAAACACATTTTCAGAGAAAAGAGAGAGATAAAGAGAGAGATACAGTTGAAGTCGGACGTTTACATACACTTAAGTTGAAGTCATTAAAACTCATTTTTCAAAGTCTGTTAGGACATCTACTTTGTGCATGACACAAGTAATTCTTCCAACAATTGTTTACAGACAGATTATTTCACTTATAATTCACTATATCACAATTCCAGTGGGTCAGAAGTTTACATACACTAAGTTGACTGTGCCTTTAAACAGCTTGGCAAATTCAAGAAAAGGATGTCATGGCTTTAGAAGCTTCTGATAGGCTAATTGACATCATTTGAGTCAATTGGAGGTGTACCTGTGGATGTATTTTAAGGCCTACCTTCAAACTCAGTGAAAATCAAAAGAAATCAGCCAAGATCTCAAAAAAGAAATTGTCCTCTGGTCTGATGAAACAAAAATAGAACTGTTTGGCCATAATGACCATCGTTATGTTTGGAGGAAAAAGGGGGAGGCTTGCAAGCCGAAGAACACCATCCCAACCGTGAAGCACGGGGGTGGCAGCATCATGTTGTGGGGGTGCTTTGCTGCAGGAGGGACTGGTGCACTTCACAAAATAGATGGCATCATGAGGAAGGAAAATGATGTGGATATATTGAAACAACATCTCAAGACATCAGTCAGGAAGTTAAAGCTTGGTCGCAAATGAGTCTTCCAAATGGACAATGACCCCAAGCATACTTCCAAAGTTGTGGCAAAATGGCTTAAGGACAACAAAGTCAAGGTATTGGAGTGGCCATCAGAAAGCCCTGACATCAATCCTATAGAAAATGTGTTGGCAGAACTGAAAAAGTGTGTGCGAGCAAGAAGGCCTACAAACCTGACTCAGTTACACCAGTTCTGTCAGGAGGAATGGGCCAAAATTCACCCAACTTATTGTGGGAAGCTTGTGGAAGGCTACCTGATACGTTTGACCCAAGTTAAACAATTTAAAGGCAATGCTACCAAATACTAATTGAGTGTATGTAAACTTCTGACTCACTGGGAATGTGATGAAAGAAATAAAAGCTGAAATAAATAATTCTCTCTACTATTATTCTGACATTTCACATTCTAAAAATAAAGTGGTGATCCTAACTGACGTAAGACAGGGAATATTTACTAGGATTAAATGTCAGGAATTTGGCTAAGGTGTATGTAAACTTCCTACTTCAACTGTAGATAGAGATAAAGAGAGAGAGAAATAAAGAGAGAGAGAGAGAGAGAGAGAGAGAGAGAGAGAGAGAGAGAGAGAACTAGAAAGAAACAAGGCCACTTTGTTCAAGGTGTGTGTGTGTGTTTTGAGTACAGTCAAGACCACACACACACACACACACACAGCTACGTATACGGCGGCAGGTAGCCTAGCTGTTAAGAGCATTGGGACAGTAACTGAAAGGTCCCTTCTTTTTAAATCCCCGAGCCGACTAGGTGAAAAATCTGTCAAAGTGCCCTTGAGCAAGGCACTTAACACTAACTACTCCTGTAAGTAGCTCTGGATAAGAGAGTCAGCTAAATGACTAACATTTAAATGTATACACTGTATTATACACAGGAGCCAGTACCATCCTAAAACTATAAGGTTGCGTCTCAAAATGGCACCTTACTACCTAGTCCACTACATTTGACCAGAGCCCTGGTCAGAAGTAGAGCACTATACAATTACATTATAGTGTGCTATGTTCACTGGCATCACATTAACGTAAGAAATGTGACAGATCGATTGATCATTTAACAACAATTCAAACCCCTTTAAAAAACTACAAATAAGATTAAACTAAATAAAACATTAAAATAAAACCACAGGATGTGACATAAGCCCTGCTTAGATCTGACTGGCTGCTTCAATCTTCTCTTCCTACTCTTCCACCCTTTCTCCTCTTTTTCTTCATCTCTCTACTCCTCCTCCTCCTGCCATCTCTGAGGAGGCTAAGCTCCTTTTTCTTCAGTTGGGTGAGGTTGGGGGTGGGGGAAGGCTAGTTGGGGTGAGGGAGTAGAAAGGGGTGAGGGAGAGGTGAAGTTATTTCTTCTGGGGGGTGGTGAGTTTCTGCATGCCACGTATCTTATCCAGCAGATCAGACACAAAGTCCTACAGGGAGAGAAGAGGGACAAAACAAACCATTATCACAAAGTCAAAACATACATAAACACAAATCATTGGCTTCACAAAATAGTGGACTTCAAGAATCCCTAGGTCCTTAGGTACTTCAATTAGAATTAAACTAGATGGATAGGTATGGTGGTCATTCCATAGTTCAGTCTTGTCCACTGATAACCCAGTGAGCACAAGATGTTGAGAAGAAGTATTTTCATCGTGTTGTGCTCACTGCTAAGCTGGGTGGAGATATTACTTACACCTAGCCAATCCTCTGTCTAGGGCATGGCTCTCCAACCCTGTTCCTGGAAAGATACCCTCCTGTAGGTTTTAACGCCAACCCTGTTCCTGGAGAGCTTCCCTCCTGTAGGTTTTAACTCCGACCCTGTTCCTGGAGAGCTGCCCTCCTGTAAGTTTTAACTCCAACCCTGTTCCTGGAGAGCTTCCCTCCTGTAGGTTTTAACTCCGACCCTGTTCCTGGAGAGCTGCCCTCCTGTAGGTTTGAACTCCAACCCTGTTCCTGGAGAGCTGCCCTCCTGTAGGTTTGAACTCCAACCCTGTTCCTGGAGAGCTGCCCTCCTGTAGGTTTGAACTCCAACCCTGTTCCTGGAGAGCTGCCCTCCTGTAGGTTTGAACTCCAACACTGTTCCTGGAGAGCTCCCCTCCTGTAGGTTTTAATTCCAACCCCAGTTTGAGTTAACCTACAAGACAGTAGCTGTGCAGGAACAGGGTTGGAGAGCCTTGGTCTAGGGGGCAGGGGCCAGGGAAGGGAGAACGTTTTGTTAACTAGGATCCCAAGTAGCTGGGGTCCAAAACCATAAAATACATGACAGAGTACAGTTATAGAGTACAGTTATAGAGTACAGTTATATAGTACAGTTATATAGTACAGTTATAGAGTACAGTTATATAGTACAGTTATAGAGTACAGTTATATAGTACAGTTATATAGTACAGTTATAGAGTACAGTTATAGAGTACAGTTATAGAGTACAGTTATATAGTACAGTTATATAGTACAGTTATAGAGTACAGTTATAGAGTACAGTTATATAGTACAGTTATATAGTACAGTTATAGAGTACAGTTATAGAGTACAGTTATATAGTACAGTTATAGAGTACAGTTATATAGTACAGTTATAGAGTACAGTTATAGAGTACAGTTATAGAGTACAGTTATAGAGTACAGTTATATAGTACAGTTACAGAGTACAGTTATAGAGTACAGTTATATAGTAGTTATAGAGTACAGTTATATAGTACAGTTATAGAGTACAGTTATAGAGTACAGTTATATAGTACAGTTATATAGTAGTTATAGAGTACAGTTATATAGTACAGTTATAGAGTACAGTTATAGAGTACAGTTATATAGTAGTTATATAGTACAGTTATATAGTACAGTTATATAGTAGTTATAGAGTACAGTTGTAGAGTACAGTTATATAGTACAGTTGTAGAGTACAGTTATATAGTACAGTTGTAGAGTACAGTTATATAGTACAGTTGTAGAGTACAGTTATATAGTACAGTTATATAGTACAGTTATAGAGTACAGTTATATAGTACAGTTATATAGTAGTTATAGAGTACAGTTATATAGTACAGTTATATAGTAGTTATAGAGTACAGTTGTAGAGTACAGTTATATAGTACAGTTATAGAGTACAGTTATATAGTACAGTTATATAGTACAGTTATATAGTACAGTTATAGAGTACAGTTATATAGTACAGTTATATAGTACAGTTATATAGTACAGTTATAGAGTACAGTTATATAGTACAGTTACAGAGTACAGTTATATAGTACAGTTATATAGTACAGTTATAGAGTACAGTTATATAGTACAGTTACAGAGTACAGTTATAGAGTACAGTTATATAGTACAGTTATAGAGTACAGTTATATAGTACAGTTATATAGTACAGTTATAGAGTACAGTTATATAGTACAGTTATAGAGTACAGTTATATAGTACAGTTATATAGTACAGTTATATAGTACAGTTATATAGTACAGTTATAGAGTACAGTTATATAGTACAGTTATATAGCACAGTTATAGAGTACAGTTATATAGTACAGTTATATAGTACAGTTATAGAGTACAGTTATATAGTGCAGTTATAGAGTACAGTTATAGAGTACAGTTATATAGTACAGTTATATAGTACAGTTACAGAGTACAGTTATATAGTACAGTTATATAGTACAGTTATAGAGTACAGTTATATAGTACAGTTACAGAGTACAGTTATATAGT
Organism: Thymallus thymallus; assembly: GCA_023634145.1. Classification (NCBI taxonomy): domain Eukaryota; kingdom Metazoa; phylum Chordata; class Actinopteri; order Salmoniformes; family Salmonidae; genus Thymallus; species Thymallus thymallus. The sequence goes on from CM042422.1 coordinate 23,735,542, forward strand.
ACAGTTATAGAGTACAGTTATATAGTACAGTTATATAGTACAGTTATAGAGTACAGTTATAGAGTACAGTTATATAGTAGTTATAGAGTACAGTTATAGAGTACAGTTATAGAGTACAGTTATATAGTACAGTTATAGAGTACAGTTATATAGTACAGTTATAGAGTACAGTTATAGAGTACAGTTATAGAGTACAGTTATATAGTACAGTTATATAGTACAGTTATAGAGTACAGTTATAGAGTACAGTTATAGAGTACAGTTATATAGTAGTTATAGAGTACAGTTATATAGTACAGTTATAGAGTACAGTTATATAGTACAGTTATATAGTACAGTTATAGAGTACAGTTATATAGTACAGTTATAGAGTACAGTTATAGAGTACAGTTATAGAGTACAGTTATAGAGTACAGTTATATAGTAGTTATAGAGTACAGTTATAGAGTACAGTTATATAGTACAGTTATATAGTACAGTTATAGAGTACAGTTATATAGTACAGTTATATAGTACAGTTATAGAGTACAGTTATATAGTACAGTTATATAGTACAGTTATAGAGTACAGTTATAGAGTACAGTTATATAGTACAGTTATAGAGTACAGTTATATAGTACAGTTATATAGTACAGTTATAGACAAGAACAGCATAAGATAATATTATTGAAGAAAGGCAGTGGACTAACGTACCTCAGTAGGTTTATAACAGTCTACCAGTAGATCTTTGACTCTGGCTCCTCTGTCATCGTCACTAGGCATGTCCAGCAGCTCATCCACATCTATCTCCAACTCTGGTATGGCCTCTTCCTGAAATAGAGGAGAGGAGAGAGGGTGAGAAACAAGTGAAATAAATCAGACAGCAAACAAAGAAGATCTGAGAGTTGACAAGAGGATACAAGACAGTAATCTTTCAGAGGTGCATAAAGATGGCGGCCCCCCATGTACTTACCACAAATGCCTTGTTGGCTAAGTTTCCCGTATTGTACATCAGTCTCCATTACTCTTTGTTTGTGTCGTAATTAGCAGAGTTTACATGATCCCAATTCTAGTTTCAAGATGGCATTTTGGAAAAAAGATAAAGTAGATTGTGCTGATTTATTGGCCCATTGAACCATGTGGCACGCCGTAGTTTAAGAACTCTGTGGGTAGTGTTAAAAACAATGACGTCATCTGAATTCCTCCATATTTATGCACCGTTGCCATTATTCAATGTTATTTCAATGTTATTTCAGCAATCCTATATAAGCAACAACCAACCAAATGTTTAGAAGTACCTGACTCCGTTAAGATGCTTTAATGTTGCTGTTTAAAGTTTAGAATGTCCTCACTTCTTTTCCTAGAACGACATTAGAGATCATGTGATAAAAAAGCCCTATACTTTACCTGTCCAAAAGTAGCATACTTCACTGAAGGGAATAGGCTGTCATTTGAGACACTTACTGAAACATTCTTAGTGTCTCGCCGTCATTGGGTTGGCCCTAGGCTAACTTTACATTGCCCATTACGTAGTGTAGTTGTCATGGTGTAGGGTTGAGGACAGGTGGTGTAGTTCTCCCTCTTCACCACTAGGTGTCACACAAACATACGTGATCTCCCTATAGTTCTCCCTCTTCACCACTAGGTGTCACACAAACATACGTGTTCTCAAACATATGTGTTCTCCCTATAGTTCTCCCTCTTCACCACTAGGTGTCACACAAACATACGTGTTCTCAAACATACGTGTTCTCCCTATAGTTCTCCCTCTTCACCACTAGGTGTCACACAAACACACGTGTCCTCCCTGTAGTTTTCCCTCTTCACCACTAGGTGTCTGTCATGGTGTAGGGTTGTTGAGGACAGGTGGTGTAGTTCTTCCTCTTCACCACTAGTTGTCTCATTTCACATTATTAGTTAACTATTTCTTATATAAATAAACTGATCTCAGAGTTCAGAAAAATGTAACACATTGTTTAATGTATAATACATTTAACACACACACACAGCAGACACAAACTAGGGATGGAACGATTCACCCATCGGTCCCCGATTAAAATGTTTAAGATACAAGTGCATCGGTCCGCAGACCCCAAACTGATTCAAATATCGTACACCGTTCCAAAAATCTATTAAAACTTTAAAAATCGCCGGTTTATTAACATTTCCGCTCATATATCATTCTTTCTCCCTTCCAAAAATACTTCTCATCTTTTGTGACAACCAGTGTTGGGGGTAATGCGTTACAAAGTTAAGAGTACTCAAATTACTTTTTTGTAGTAACGAGTAACTTAAGGCATTAGTTTTTCAATTTAATCAATCAGTTATTTAGTAACTTTTTCCAATTAAGTCTTTATTATCATAATGTTTCTTTAACGACTAGTGAGTTACTTTCCACAGTAAGTAACGGTGTAATGTAACAAGTTAATGGCAGTAAAGTTGTAACCTAACTAGTTACTTTTAAAAGTAACGTTCCCAAACACTGGTGACAACTGATGCGTACTCTCCTTCAGTGTCGAACTGCATGCAACTGTGTTGAAAGTCATTTTGCATCCCGAACCAACCCTCAGGCAATATCAGTAGCCTAGTCAAACTGCACACTGAGCCCAGCTTCGCACGCTGACCAATACGAGCTAGGCGGCCTCTTCCTGATCTTGGCACCTTCAGCATTCAAATGCTAAAATGGCTTGCATGATATTTGGTCTTATTAGTTGACAACCTATGCCATTTGCTAGGTAATTGTTATCTATGGGTGGAAGTAACCAACTACAACTACTCACGTTCCTGTAATTCAGTAGCTTTTCTGTGTACTTGTACTTTGAGTATTTTTCAAAGGCTGTACTTTTACTTAAGTACATTTTGAATGAAGTAAAGTACTTAAGTACATTTTCAAAACCATCCGTTACAGAGAACAATCTAGAAACAGGATACACATCATCATGACAAGCACATAAAGTTAGCGTCTTTTGTAGCAGCTAGAATTGTTCACCTGTTTGTCAGCGACAAGTAACATGACCAGACGGACCGATACAACTACATTTCACGCATCGCTCACAGCTGTATATGCAAACCAAACAGTAAAAAAAAAGGTAGCTACATGCCATGAACATTTTTTCCTAATCAACTTGAAAAATAAATGGAGCCTAACGAGATTGAGCAGGTTCAGAAGACAGTACAGACAAGGAGACAGACTAATTATGGAATGTAAGCTCTGCTTACCAAAGATAGTGGAGGTAGCTGCCTAAGAACCACAACAGACAGTGGATGAAACTTCATCAAAGCATTCAATGTTTTTGGTGAGCAGAGCCAGGCAGTCGAGTCACAGACCGAGACTCAGATGCTGAAGAGCCAGACACCTATTCCATCCTGGAAAATGACAGTGGCCTAGAATATCAACTACCATGTCACCTGCTGAACCAACCTCATTGCAACAACAGAATCTGCCTTGGCTGAAACAAATAGAGATAGCTACAAAAGGTTGTCTTTTGCCAAATGCCAAGCCATGTGGAATAAAACAGGGCGGTCAACCTTCGCTGCTGAAGTTGTAGAGAAGGAGTGCTAACTGCAGTTGATCCGTCCAAATCAAACACGTTGGAACTCAATTTACCTGGCTGTGGAGAGGATCACACGTATCATACAAGAGAAGGGGGAGGATGAAGAAGATATGGGTGTGAAGAATTAGATGTGAAAACCTGAGTAGCAATTCTTTGAATCAATGTAATGTTTTCCTATTACAGTAATATTTATTGTCCATGAAATGTTAGATTTCTAAGAGGTATTACATTTACCTTACCTTATCTTTCAGGCTGAGACCGGCAGAAATGTCCTTCTTGAATGAGTACTGCAAAGTGTTGAAGCCTTTCGTCTCAGCTTTGAACCTTCTACAGTCTGAGACCAACACACATATGGGCTGGCTGCTGCCAGTGATATTCTTACTAAAAACAAAACTTCAAAGACTGGAAGCATCTTGTCAAATGTGCCTACCACTTATCCAAGGCATTCAGAACGGTCTCCAAAAGCACTTTGGAGAAATGATGGAGGAGCCACAGCTTATTGCTGCTCAAGACGTCTTGGACTGACAAAGCTGATGTCATCACAGCCGGTATGATTTCTTTCCTCCAAAAGGTTTATCTTTTGGTCTTGAAGTTTTTTCTTTAATTGTTTTTGTTATGTTTTCCATGATTTAAGTTGCATTACAGGTGCTGGACAATAACCTTTGCATATAACTATGTTTGGTTACAGCCAGACATGGACTCACCTCAATATTAGGTCTGAATGTATTTGAACATCTCAAATCAATCTCAGTATCTGAGAATAACAAGTGTGGAAGTCTGTGTTAGAGCTATTGCAATGCCAATAATATAATAGTGTTGTCAGCCACACTGAATATGTGAATGTTGTGTTGTTTCCAACGTACAGGTTTGGCGTACCTGAAGAATCATCTAGACATGATCACACAGGACGAGACTGAGCATCTAAGGCAGCGTTCATCTGATGAAGAGGATTTCTTCTCATCACTGACAACCAAACGGTCAGAAGGTACAGTGGAGCTGGATGGTTATCTTGCTAGTCCATCAGACAAAATTAATTTACTTAATTAGTTTCAGTAAATAAAGAAGTTGTCCCTCAAACTCAACACAGACCTGCCTGCATCAGCTCTGCTGGACTAGTCTTCACTACAAAGCGAGCCAGGACAGACTCAATTAACTACTGAAACTGAATGGCAAATTCAGAGAGAAGCAAAGTGAGTTAAGTGTTCGAGATGTAGTTCCACAAAATATCTGCCTTTTGAACATTCCTTTGAACATTTGTATATGTTGTTGGATCTTATCTTGTTGGTTATTTTCTGGTGTTTTATGGAACATTTATCCTGTCAAGCATTACAATCAATATTACATATTCAGTGGTATATAGAAGAGTACATGTTTTTGATATTCATTTGTTTGTGAAGCTTCCATTCAGTTTCCACACCCTTTACACATGAACTTCCATTCAGTTTCCACACCCTTTACACATGAACTTCCATTCAGTTTCCACACCCTTTACACATGAACTTCCATTCAGTTTCCACACCCTTTACACATGAACTTCCCTTCAGTTTCCACACCCTTTACACATGAACTTCCCTTCAGTTTCCACACCCTTTACACATGAACTTCCCTTTAGTTTCCACACCCTTTACACATGAACTTCCCTTCAGTTTCCACACCCTTTACACATGAACTTCCCTTCAGTTTCCACACCCTTTACACATGAACTTCCCTTCAGTTTCCACACCCTTTACACATGAACTTCCCTTCAGTTTCCACACCCTTTACACATGAACTTCCATTCAGTTGCCACACCCTTTACACATGAACTTCCATTCAGTTGCCACACCCTTTACACATGAACTTCCATTCATTTTCCACACCCTTTACACATGAACTCCCATTCAGTTGCCACACCCTTTACACATGAACTTCCCTTCAGTTTCCACACCCTTTACACACGAACTTCCATTCAGTTTCCACACCCTTTACACATGAACTTCCATTCAGTTTCCACACCCTTAACACATGAACTTCCATTCAGTTTCCACACCCTTTACACATGACAAGCATACCCCTAACATGATGCTGCCGATGACAAGCATACCCATAACATGATGCTGCCGATGACAAGCATACCCATAACATGATGCTGCCGATGACAAGCATACCCATAACATGATGCTGCTGATGACAAGCATACCCATAACATGATGCTGCCGATGACAAGCATACCCCTAACATGATGCTGCCGATGACAAGCATACCCATAACATGATGCTGCCGATGACAAGCATACCCATAACATGATGCTGCCGATGACAAGCATACCCACAACATGATGCTTCCGATGACAAGCATACCCACAACATGATGCTGCCGATGACAAGCATACCCATAACATGATGCTGCCGATGACAAGCATACCCACAACATGATGCTTCCGATGACAAGCATACCCACAACATGATGCTGCCGATGACAAGCATACCCATAACATGATGCTGCCTATGACAAGCATACCCATAACATGATGCTGCCGATGACAAGCATACCCATAACATGATGCTGCCGATGACAAGCATACCCATAACATGATGCTGCCGATAACAAGCATACCCATAACATGATGCTGCCGATGACAAGCATACCCATAACATGATGCCGCCACCACAACATTTGAAAATACAAAAGGGATCAACAACACTACTCTTTCTCTCTCTCTCTCTCCCCCCTCATCCTCCCCCTCGATTAGGGCTGCACCTGTCTACTGGTCTCACACACACACATGCATTGACAAACAGCACACAGGCTCATTTACACAGATACACACACCACACACACAAGCAAGCACATTGGTGGTAAGATACTCAAGAATATTTGTGTGTGTGTGAGCTAAGTGGATGTAAGGGGTTTTAAGGATAGGATTCAGAGAGAGAGAGAGAGAGAGGATAGAATGGTTGTGACAGGCGGTTGTGTTACTGTCAAGACTACTGCAGTGATCACACACACACACGTCTAACACAGAAAAACACACAGAGGCAAAGAGGCAGATTAACATACACACAGACAGACAACACAGATTGAGAAAAAGAGAGACACACTCACACAAGCCCAGACACAAAGGCACAGACAACAGCCAGCCAGCCAGCCAGCCAGCCAGCCAGCCAGCCAGCCAGCCAGCCAGCCAGCCGCTGGGGTGAGGTAAGCCCACACACAGAATGTTCCACACAACATGTGAGCACCATGTGCTACTAGCCAGTCAGTCAGGGAAAGGGAGAAGAGGGAGAGGAGAGGGAGAGGAGAGGGAGAGGAGAGGGAGAGGAGAAGAAGAGGAGAGGGAGAGGAGAGGGAGAGGAGAGGGAGAAGAGGGAGAGGAGAGGGAGAGGAGAGGGAGAGGAGAAGAAGAGGAGAGGGAGAGGAGAGGGAGAGGAGAGGGAGAAGAGGGAGAGGAGAGGGAGAGGAGAGGGAGAGGAGAAGAAGAGGAGAGGGAGAGGAGAGGGAGAGGAGAGGGAGAGGAGAGGGAGAGGAGAAGAAGAGGAGAGGGAGAGGAGAGGGAGAGGAGAGGGAGAGGAGAGGGAGAAGAGGGAGAGGAGAGGGAGAGGAGAGGGAGAGGAGAGGGAGAGGAGAGGGAGAGGAGAGGGAGAGGAGAAGAAGAGGAGAGGGAGAGGAGAGGGAGAGGAGAGGGAGAGGAGAGGGAGAGGAGAAGAAGAGGAGAGGGAGAGGAGAGGGAGAGGAGAGGGAGAGGAGAGGGAGAGGAGAAGAAGAGGAGAGGGTAAGGAGAGGGAGAGGAGAGGGAGAGGAGAGGGAGAGGAGAGGGAGAAGAGAGGGAGAGGAGAGGGAGAGGAGAAGAAGAGGAGAGGGAGAGGAGAGGGAGAGGAGAGGGAGAGGAGAGGGAGAGGAGAGGGAGAGGAGAAGAAGAGGAGAGGGAGAGGAGAGGGAGAGGAGAGGGAGAGGAGAGGGAGAGGAGAGGGAGAGGAGAAGAAGAGGAGAGGGAGAGGAGAGGGAGAGGAGAGGGAGAGGAGAGGGAGAGGAGAAGAAGAGGAGAGGGAGAGGAGAGGGAGAGGAGAGGAGAGGGAGAGGAGAGGGAGAGGAGAGGGAGAGGAGAGGGAGAGGAGAAGAAGAGGAGAGGGAGAGGAGAGGGAGAGGAGAGGGAGAGGAGAGGGAGAGGAGAGGGAGAGAAGAGGGAGAGGAGAGGGAGAGGAGAGGGAGAGGAGAAGAAGAGGAGAGGGAGAGGAGAGGGAGAGGAGAGGGAGAGGAGAAGAAGAGGAGAGGGAGAGGAGAAGAAGAGGAGAGGGAGAGGAGAGGGAGAGGAGAGGGAGAGGAGAGGGAGAGGAGAAGAAGAGGAGAGGGAGAGGAGAGGGAGAGGAGAGGGAGAGGAGAGGGAGAGGAGAGGGAGAGGAGAAGAAGAGGAGAGGGAGAGGAGAGGGAGAGGAGAGGGAGAGGAGAGGGAGAGGAGAGGGAGAGGAGAGGGAGAGGAGAAGAAGAGGAGAGGGAGAGGAGAGGGAGAGGAGAAGAAGAGGAGAGGGAGAGGAGAGGGAGAGGAGAGGGAGAGGAGAGGGAGAGGAGAGGGAGAGGAGAGGGAGAGGAGAAGAAGAGGAGAGGGAGAGGAGAGGGAGAGGAGAGGGAGAGGAGAAGAAGAGGAGAGGGAGAGAAGAGGGAGAGGAGAGGGAGAGGAGAAGAAGAGGAGAGGGAGAGGAGAGGGAGAGGGAGAGGAGAGGGAGAGGAGAGGGAGAGGAGAAGAAGAGGAGAGGGAGAGGAGAGGGAGAGGAGAGGGAGAGGAGAGGGAGAGGAGAAGGAGAGGAGAGGGAGAGGGAGTGAAGAGGGAGAGGAGAGGGAGAGGAGAGGGAGAGAAGAGGGAGAGGAGAGGGAGAGGAGAGGGAGAGGAGAGGGAGAGGAGAAGAAGAGGAGAGGGAGAGGAGAGGGAGAGGAGAGGAAGAGGAGAGGGAGAGGAGAGGGAGAGGAGAGGGAGAGGAGAAGAAGAGGAGAGGGAGAGAAGAGGGAGAGGAGAGGGAGAGGAGAAGAAGAGGAGAGGGAGAGAAGAGGGAGAGGAGAAGAAGAGGAGAGGGAGAGAAGAGGGAGAGGAGAGGGAGAGGAGAAGAAGAGGAGAGGGAGAGGAGAGGGAGAGGAGAGGGAGAGGAGAGGGAGAGGAGAAGAAGAGGAGAGGGAGAGAAGAGGGAGAGGAGAGGGAGAGGAGAAGAAGAGGAGAGGGAGAGGAGAGGGAGAGGAGAGGGAGAGGAGAAGAAGAGGAGAGGGAGAGAAGAGGGAGAGGAGAAGAAGAAGAGAAGAGGGAGAGGAGAGGGGAGGAGATTCTATAATGATCCTATATCTAAGCCTTTCTCTGTCGGCATTCTAACAGTCTTTCGTTTGTGATTGAGAGCATGTTGATATGTATGTCTTGCTGGACAGAGTGTGTGTTTATTGGTCAGTGTGTGTTGTGCAGAGAGAGAGAGAGAGAGAGAGAGAGAGAGAGAGAGAGGCAGTGCATTGCAGCGTGTAAGTTATGTGTGTGTCTGCAGGCTGCTCGCAGAGTGTGTCCGTGTGTGTGTGTGTGTGTGTGTGTGTGTGTGTGTGTGTGTGTGTGTGTGTGTGTGTGTGTGTGTGTGTGTGTGTGTGTGTGTGTGTGTGTGTGTGTGATATATGTGTGTGTGGTATGTGTGTGTGTTCACAGGCTGCTCACATAGAGGAAAGAAATGAGAAGTGACAGTATGGGAGCGTGTGTGTCAGTCTCTTTTACCTCACCACTCTGACCCACATCACACATACACTGTCTTTCTGAGAGGATGATGAAGCTGCTGATGAAGAGTTTCAGCTGGGACAGATCAGAGGATCATGATAGATAGCCTGTACAGCCTGCAGGCTAAGACCAATTACACCCCTTGACATAAACCCTACATATGACTGCTATAAGCACCACACTACACCCCTTGACATAAACCCTACATATCACTGCTATAAGCCCCACACTACACCCCTTGACTTAAACCCTACATATCACTGCTATAAGCACCACACTACACCCCTTGACATAAACCCGACATATGACTGCTATAAGCACCACACTACACCCCTTGACATAAACCCGACTTATCACTGCTATAAGCGCCACACTACACCCCTTGATATAAACCCTACATATCACTGCTATAAGCACCACACTACAGAGAAACACAGAGTAACACAGAGAAACACAGAGTAACACAGAGAAACACAGAGTAACACAGAGAAACACAGAGTAACAGAGAAACACAGAGAAACACAGAGTAACAGAGTAACACAGAGAAACACAGAGAAACACAGAGTAACAGAGTAAAACAGAGAAACACAGAGTAACAGAGTAACACAGAGTAACAGAGTAACACAGAAACACAGAGAAACAGAGAAACACAGAGTAACACAGTAACACAGAGAAACAGAGAAACACAGAGTAACACAGTAACACAGTAACACAGAGAAACACAGTAACACAGTAACACAGAGTAACACTGAGTAACACTGAGTAACACAGAGAAACACAGAGTAACACAGTAACACAGAGTAAGACAGAGAAACACAGAGAGAGACAGAATAGTGAGAGAGAAAGTACAATGTAATGTCAATAATATTTCCCATGTTGGTTGTGTTTGGGTTTCAAACCATGTCATGTGTCTCTTCAGTCAGGTTGAGACAGTCTACTACTATTGCTTTCATGTATTGTTATTCTCATACTATTGTTGTTGTAGTTGCTGTTAATGCTAATCACATTTACACTATTACTATTACTATTGATGTTGGTCACCATTTATTTTTATATGTATACTTTGACAATGTAAGTCATTTAACTTGCCATGTCAATAAAGTCTATTAGAGAGAGAGAGAGAGAGAGAGAGAGAGAGAGAGAAAGAGGAGAAAGAGGAGAGAGAGGAGAGAGGAGAGAGAGAGAAAGAGGAGAGAGGAGAGAGAGAGAAAGAGGAGAGAGAGGAGAGAGAGAGAAAGAGGAGAGAGGAGAGAGGAGAGAGAGAGAAAGAGGAGAGAGGAGAGAGAGCGAGGTGAGATTTTAACGTGGATCTTAACAAAACAAAAAGATCAATCAACGCCACTTTGAATGTGTGTGTTTGCATGTGTTTGCATGTGTGTGTCTTTGCATGTGTGTGTGTGTGTGTGTGTGTGCGTGTGTGTGTGTGCGTGTTTGCATGTGTGTGTGTGTGTGTGTGTGTGTGTGTGTGTGTGTGTGTGTGTGTGTGTGTGTGTGTGTGTGTGTTTGCATGTGTGTGTGTGTGTGTGTGTTTGCATGTGTGTGTGTGTGTGTGTGTGTGTGTGTGTGTGTGTGTGTGTGTGTGTGTTTGCATGTGTGTGTGTGTGTGTGTGTTTGCATGTGTGTGTGTGTGTGTGTGTGTGTGTGTGTGTGTGTGTGTGTGTGTGTGTGTGTGTGTGTGTGTGTGTGTGTGTGTGTGTGTGTGTGTGTGTTTGCATGTGTGTGTGTGTGTGTGTGTGTTGTACATTCAGGTCAGCATAATAGTTAACCCCAACCAGACTGTGTGTTGTAAGTCAACACACACAGGCAGCGTGATGAGAGCGGGCTGGCAGAGCTGACATAGTTTCAGTGTTATCTGGCCAGAGAATAACGTGTCCTTAAACAACCTACTGTGATCTACTGCTGCAACACACAGAGGTGGTGGTGGAAAAAATACTGAGCTTCCTCCCTCTTCCTCCTCTCTCTCTTCCTCCTCTCTCTGTTCCTCTTCCTCCTCTCTCTCTTCCTCCTCTCTCTCTGTTCCTCTTCCTCCTCTCGCTGTTCCTCTTCCTCCTCTCTCTCTTCCTCCTCTCTCTGTTCCTCTTCCTCCTCTCTGTTCCTCTTCCTCCTCTCTCTGTTCCTCCTCCTCCTCTCTCTGGTCCTCTTCCTCCTCTCTCTGTTCCTCTTCCTCCTCTCTCTGTTCCTCTTCCTCCTCTCTGTTCCTCTTCCTCCTCTCTCTCTTCCTCCTCTCTCTGTTCCTCTTCCTCCTCTCTCTCTTCCTCCTCTCTCTGTTCCTCTTCCTCCTGTCTCTGTTCCTCTTCCTCCTCTCTCTCTTCCTCCTCTCTGTTCCTCTTCCTCCTCTCTCTGTTCCTCTTCCTCATCTCTCTCTTCCTCCTCTCTCTCTTCCTCTTCCTCCTCTCTCTCTTCCTCTTCTCTCTCTTCCTCTTCTCTCTGTTTCTCTTCCTCCTCTGTTTCTCTTCCTTCTCTCTCTGTCCCTCTTCCTCCCTCTACGTCTCTCTTTTTGCATTATTCTCTCTCCTGCCTCCTTCCCTATCTCCTTTGTGTGACTCCTCCCCTTTCCCTCACTCACTCCCTCTAACCAACTCTCTCCGTCTCCTCTGGTGGTACAGACAGACGGCAGCATGGCTGGCTGGTCAGAACAGCTTATCACCCCGGGTGGGAGAGAGAGAAAGGCAGGAAAAGAGAAAGAGAGAGAGAGCGAGCGAGACTAGGAAAAGGGTGGAGGTCAAGGTATATCAGTCGACACCTGCTGCCTTCCATCACACACACTGACTGCTGTCAGGAATCTGCAGATACTTGAATAACAGCAGCAGAGAGTGTTTCCCCAGGCTAACCATGTGAGCATGGTTAAACCTTTGTATGACCATGCGGGAGTGGGGGAGTGAGGGAGGGGGGGAGGGGTACAGAGATATGCAGTGCCTTCGGAAAGTATTCAGACCCCTTGACTATTTCCACATTGTTACATTACAGACTTATTCTAAAATGGATTAAATAAAAATCCTCAGTAATCTACACATAATACCCCATTATGACAAACTAAAAACAGTTTTTGCTTTGTCATTATGGGGTATTGTGTGTAGATTTATGAAGGGAAAAAAATACATTTTGTGTGTGTGTGTGTGTGTGTGTGTGTGTGTGTGTGTGTGTGTGTGTGATATATATATATATATATTTAGCTCAAGGTGTTGACAACTGGTGCTGTCATGAATAGCTTGTCTGGGAAAAAGCCATATGCAATAACCCGTCTATACACACACACACACACACACACACACACACACACACAAAATGTGTCACACTTTGCTAGAGTGAGGCAATGTGCGGTAAATAGGCGTGTAAGGACAGGTGTGTGTGGGGTAACATGAATCAACAGGTGGGGTGATAAAGAAAGACATTCTGTTAAAGGTGCTGTTTAATTAATGGGTTATATAATGATACAGCAAAATGTCCTTCTTTATATCATGATATATGCTATTTAGCAGACCATTTGATCCAAAGTGACTTATAGTAGTGAGTGCATACATGTTCTACTGGTCCCACATGGGAATTGAACCCACAATCCTGGAGTTGCTAGTGCCATGCTCTACCAACTGAACCACATGGGACCCACATTTTAATAACAGCATCTGCTGAATGGCAAAAATGTATGTAAACTAACCCACTGTTGAGTAAAAGTATCTCAATACTCCATGTGCAGTAACACGTTCTGTGGGTCCAACAGGAGTATGTCAGACACCAACTTCCTCTGACTCCACATACACTGATGATGATTCAGAGAGCTCTCTCTCCTGCTCACAAAAAAAACAAGACTGAGTACAACAGGAGTCACACAAACTTCCCATGAGGTCGCTGCAACCTTATATGAGTATTCTTCTGATCTCTCTCTCTCTCTCTCCTCCCCCCTCCCTCCACTCAGTTTCATAATCAAACTACCTGATGCCCCACATCAGTTAGTTCCTCACATCAGTTAGTTCCTCACATGAGTTAGTTCCTCACATCAGTTAGTTCCTCACATCAGTTAGTTCCTCACATCAGTTAGTTCCTCACATGAGTTAGTTCCTCACATCAGTTAGTTCCTCACATCAGTTAGTTCCTTACATTAGTTAGTTCCTCACATGAGTTAGTTCCTCACATCAGTTAGTTCCTTACATCAGTTAGTTCCTTACATCAGTTAGTTCCTCACATGAGTTAGTTCCTCACATCAGTTAGTTCCTCACATCAGTTAGTTCCTCACATCAGTTAGTTCCTCACATCAGTTAGTTCCTCACATCAGTTAGTTCCTCACATCAGTTAGTTCCTTACATCAGTTAGTTCCTCACATCAGTTAGTTCCTCACATCAGTTAGTTCCTCACATCAGTTAGTTCCTCACATTAGTTAGTTCCCCAAATTAGTTAGTTCCTTACATCAGTTAGTTCCTTACATCAGTTAGTTCCTTACATCAGTTAGTTCCTTACATCAGTTAGTTCCTTACATCAGTTAGTTCCTCACATCAGTTAGTTCCTTACATCTGCCTCTCCTGCCTTTCTCAACCACAGTCAGTCAGTCAGTCAGTCAGCTGAGTCATTCTAACAGAGACAGGAAGTGTGTGAGTTCACATGTTACATTCCTGGGTCACAGGACATCGTGTGTGTACTGCTACACTGAGGTCTTTCATTCCTGAGGCGTTACAGACCATCTTTGTTTTGGTCACAAACACACCAGTGTCCAGAGTGTTAATTTCTGAGTGACATCATGAAGTCTGAAACAGAGGTTTAAGAGGTGTGTTAACTATAAAGATAGGAAAGACCACAGCACTCTCTCTTTCTCCTATTCTGTTTACAAGCTTTCCTCTCTCCTCCCTCTCTCTCCTCCTCCCTCTCTCTCCTACTCCCTCTTCTCCTCCCTCCCTCCCTCCCTCCCTCCCTCCCTCTCTCTCTCCTCCCTCTCTCTCCTCCTCCCTCTCTCTCCTACTCCCTCTTCTCCTCCCTCCCTCCCTCCCTCCCTCTCTCTCTCCTCCCTCTCTCTCCTACTCCCTCTTCTCCTCCCTCCCGCTCTTCTCCTCCCGCCCTCTCTTCTCCTCCCTCCCTCCCTTCTCCTCCCTCCCTCTCTTCTCCTCCCTCCCTCCCTCCCTTCTCCTCCCTCCCTCTCTTCTCCTCCCTCCCTCCCTCCCTCCCTTCTCCTCCCTCCCTCTCTTCTCCTCCCTCCCTCCCTCCCTTCTCCTCCCTCCCTCTCTTCTCCTCCCTTCTTTTCTTTTCTTTTAGTGCCTTATTTCTGCCCAACCCCCCCCTCTCTCTCTCTCCTCCCTGTGCTCTGCTGCTCCCTCTCTAACTATGTTGAGCTGTAGGGTTTGGGGTTAGTTACACCCATGCATTCAAGGTTAACTGTTTGTTTACCGGTCCCCTGTAAACAAGACAATACAACCGGACACTAAACAGAAATATTCACCACAGGGGGTGAAGATATGTAACAATTAATATGTTTACATGCACACTAATAATTCTATATTAAACGGATTATGGCAGTAGTCAGATTATGCAATAGTCTTATCTTAAATCGGCATCAAGGTCAAAATCAAAGTAAGCATACTCTGGTTTTCTGAGCAATCTTTCAAATTATTAGGACATATAAACCCATTTCCGAACTCAGAATCAAATATGCTTCCCAAAAATGTTTATTTGGTGATTTTTTTGTATTTATCCAATAAACAGGATAATTAGGGAAATAATTATTCTAGCAAAGCATGTAAACATTTTAATCAAACTATTATATTAATCTGACTATCCACAATAATCACCTTATTATGTGCATGTAACCGCACTGTCTATTCTCCTGTGCCAACGTCACACAGTGGAAATGTGAATAGTTTATTATGGATATCTGTGCTGAGAGGGGGAGTGTGTGTGTGTAGTGTTGTAGCCTACTGAGAGAGATGAGGGAGGGAGGGAAAAGAGAGAGGGAGGGAGGGAAAAGAGAGAGGGAGGGAGGGAAAAGAGAGAGGGAGGGAGGGAAAAGAGAGAGGGAGGGAGGGAGAAGAGAGAGGGAGGGAGGGAAAAGAGAGAGGGAGGGAGGGAGAAGAAATGGCCTCAGCAGCCACATGTTCACTTATTTTGTGAAGCATCCAGCCAGTCTACTGTCTTTCTCTCTCTCTCTCTCTCTCCATCCATCCAGTCTACTGTCTCTCTCTCTCTCCATCCATCCAGTCTACTGTCTCTCTCTCTCTCTCTCTCTCCATCCATCCAGTCTACTGTCTCTCTCTCTCCATCCATCCAGCCAGTATACTGTCTCTCTCTCTCTCTCCATCCATCCAGCCAGTCTACTCTCTCTCTCTCTCTCTCCATCCATTCAGTCTACTGTCTCTCTCTCTCTCCATCCATCCAGCCAGTATACTGTCTCTCTCTCTCTCTCTCTCCATCAATCCAGCCAGTCTACTCTCTCTCTCTCTCTCTCTCTCTCATCCATCCAGTCTACTGTCTCTCTCTCTCTCTCTCCATCCATCCAGTCTACTGTCCCTCTCTCTCTCTCTCCATCCATCCAGCCAGTCTACTGTCTCTCTCTCTCTCCATCCATCCAGCCAGTATACTGTCTCTCTCTCTCTCCATCCATCCAGTCTACTGTCTCTCTCTCTCTCCATCCATCCAGCCAGTATACTGTCTCTCTCCCTCTCCATCCATCCAGCCAGTCTACACTCTCTCTCTCTCTCTCCATCCATCCAGCCAGTCTACACTCTCTCTCTCTCTCTCCATCCATCCAGTCTACTGTCTCTCTCTCTCTCCATCCATCCAGCCAGTATACTGTCTCTCTCTCTCTCCATCCAGTCAGTCTACTCTCTCTCTCTCTCTCTCTCTCATCCATCCAGTCTACTGTCTCTCTCTCTCTCCATCCATCCAGCCAGTCTACTCTCTCTCTCTCTCTCTCTCCATCCAGTCTACTGTCTCTCTCTCTCTCTCCATCCATCCAGTCTACTGTCTCTCTCTCTCTCTCTCTCCATCCATCCAGTATACTGTCTCTCTCTCTCCATCCATCCAGCCAGTCTACTGTCTCTCTCTCTCTCCATCCATCCAGTCTACTGTCTCTCTCTCTCCATCCATCCAGTCTACTGTCTGTCTGTCTGTCTGTCTCTCTCTCTGTCTCTCTCTCTCTCCATCCAGTCTACGGTCTCTCTCTTTCCATCCATCCAGTCTACTGTCTGTCTCTCTCCATCCATCCAGCCGGTCTACTTTCTGTCTTTCTCTCCTTCCCTCCATCCAGCCGGTCTTAGTTCTACTGTCTTTTAGTGGAAGCATGTCTGTATTCAGGCAATAGATCCACAGGTAACTCCCTCTCCTCCATCCATCCCTCTCTCCCTCCCTTCCTCTCTTTCTCTGAATTGTAGCTGTACGTCCCTATGCTAGGAATAGAATGTGGGTCACTGCCAGCTCAGAATCACACACACACACACACACACAGACACACACACACACACACACACACACACAGACACACACACACACACACACAGACACACACACACACACACACACAGACACACACACAGACACACACACACACACAGACACACACAGACACACACACACACGCACAGACACACACACACACACAGACACACACACACACAGACACACACAGACACACACACAGACACACACACACAGACACACACACACACACACACACAGACACACACACACACACACACACACACAGACACACACACAGACACACACACACACACACACACACACAGACAGACACACACACACACACACACACACACAGACACACAGACACACACACACACACACAGACACACACACACAGACACACAGACACACACACACACACACACACACACACACAGACACACACACACACACACAGACACACACACACACACAGACACACACATACATACAGCTCAGAACCCAACTGTAGCTTTAAACTAAAAGCCTCCAGGTTACATGATGCAACAGAATGGTGTCAGAATGGTGTCAGAATGGTGTCAGGTTCATGCCTTGTCGTTGATTGATTGATTACTGGAAATTATTGATTGATTTTATCACAACTTCCATTGATTAGAAGCATCCTTTTAATACTACATGTAGGATTTCTGATTGACTTGACTATAGCATACTATTTAGGCTATTCCCAATGGAAAATATAGTTGTTGAGTTAGGCTATAGACTACAAGCCTAATAAAACGGTTATATGCTATGATGACACTGATGTTCAGCCTATTCCTGATCACACCCATGTTGCTCTACTTTCAAAGAAAATACCATCTTTCAGATAAACTGATTATTAGACCTCAGGGGGTCTTACTCAACCCTGATCGATAGATTCGATTAGTTAATTACAGTAGCCTTTATGACCCAAATGGAACCCTATTCAATAGTGCCCTACTTTTAACCATAGCCCTATTGTACCTGGAGAAAGGTAGTGTGTCATTTGCGACTTACTCCTCATCTTTGTTTAATGTATTATCGGTATCTCACCTCACAGTCGTAGAGATCCGTTAGCTGGCCGATTATCCATTCCTCCAGATTCAGTCTCTTTCTTAGTTCTTTTCGGTCATATTTGACGGTTACTCGCCCTTGCTTCCGAACAGGGATCTCCGGTTCTTCGGTGGAACCGGCGGCTGCCGTCTGAAAATATACCCGCGGTTGAGGACTCGTCTCTGGGCTGGTAACCGCAGCCATGGTCGGATCCACTTAAGAAAATCCTGGAAGTCCTGTTGGTAGTGCGTATTTAGACGCGTTGTTTTGTATTGTTCGCCGTGTTGTGTGGCTGCTAACGCGGCAGTGATTCTATAGGAGTAACTAGAACATGTAACTAGTCAGGTCTCTGTTACTCTATTGTTCACTTCTTGCAAAAGAGCATGGCATTAGGTTCACTTCGTGGTTTCCAAATCAAAATGACCATCAAAAATGTCTATTTACACTATGACAATTCAGCGTATAAAAATAAACCTATAGCAAAGCCTACAAACCAGCCGCAGCATACTCTTCTTTTGAGTACAAAGAACAAATACTCCATGCGGTCCTCCTCTCTCTCTCTCTCTCTCTCTGTCTCTCTCTCTCTGTCTCTCTGTCTCTCTCTCTCTCTCTCTCTCTCTCTCTCTCTCTCTCTGTCTCTCTCTCTCTCTCAGTCCTCGTGCTGTTGTAAGAACGGATGAAAAGCGGTTGACTTGTCCCTGTTCTACAGAGAACGTAACGTTAGGAAGACAAAACAAATTATATTCCTGATGTATTTACTATTCCCTCCTCTCTCATTTCCCGTTTTTTTGTCCCTTTCCCGTCTTCTTTCTCTTCCTTCCGTGCCTCCCTCTCTTCAAATGCAATTCCTCTCTCGCTCTCTCTCTCTCTCTCTCTATATATATATATATATATTTATCTCTCTCTCTGTTTCCGTCTGCAACACATTTTAACACGTTCATTCACTGCTAACGGCACCACAGCCTACTACAAAGGGTTCCCAACTGGTGATTTTATTTTGCCCCTCTAAGTTTTCTGAGCAAAAAAAAGTATAATTGTTGGACATAAAAGACTGTAAAAACGCCAGTAAATCGGCTCCAATATATTTTATTTCTGGAACTCAAATGTAAGCAATGGTTTGTGTTCCGGCCCCCAGACCGGCCGCTGAAGAGAAACATCAGGCCGCGGCTGACCATCCCTGACAGCGCTACACTTTCGCCAGTCGCCACTTAGGCTACTTACGTTTCTGGACTATTTTTGTTCTATTCTCAAGACAATCCCTCACATTCACCATGGGTCTGACTAACAGGGTTTAGGTTTTAAAACCATTTCCTCAAAGAGTTTACTCTCCACATCAGACTAACTTCTATCTTCTATGCCTAGGTTACACGATGTCAGTTTATGTATGATATATATATATTGTGACCCGCAGACATATTATTGTGTTTATGAAATAAATTGTTTTATTTGCACAGAAGAAAAATACAAAACAATATGATTATGACAATTAAAATACAGGTAGGCCATTGTATGCTACATGACAAAAAGTAGCCTTACATAGTACAATACATAGGCTAACACCAATAAGCGTCTATAAGATCTTTGTGAATTAAATTGAAGGCTACAGTTCGTTAACTGTCGGTTAGGCTACGGTTGACTGTACGTTGAGGGCTGAGATAAAACACAGAGGGCTTTCCAAATCTCTTTCTCTCAATTCAATTAGATTCAAATGGCTTTATTGGCATGGGAAACATATATCTCTCTCACTCACTGTGTTTGCTTGATGCAGATCTCACATTTATTCACTGGGGTAGGCCATTGTATCTTTTAACAGCAGGAATAGATACCCTGGCAAGTGTGTTTGTGTGTATGTGAGAGAGAGAGATTTGGGAAGCGAGAGAGTCAACCATCCGCATACCATGATGATCCAAGCAACATCTCTGACTAGTTGAATGTGCACACACACACACACACACAAACACACACACACACCACCGCCCACCCACATGCACACGCACACACACACACACACACACACACACACACACACACACACACACACACACACACACACACGCACACACACGCACACACACCACCGCCCACCCACACGCACACACACACACACACACACACACACACACACACACACACACACACACACACACACACACACACATCATAGCAACAAGACATGAAACCTGAATAATTCAATAAGTATGTCTGAATCTTACAGTCCAGTAAACCCAGACAGCAAGGTTTATTTAAACTCAGACTGACACATTATACACTCTTAGAAATAAGGGTTCCAAAAGGGTTCTTCAGCTGTCCCCATAGGAGAACTCTTTGAGGAACCCTTTTCGGTTCCAGATAGAACTATTTTGGGTTCCATGTAGAACACTCTGGGGAAAGGGTTCTACGTGGAACCCAATAAGGTTCTATCTGGAACCGAAAAGGGTTCTACCTAGAACTGAAAAGGGTTCCTCAAAAGGTTCTCCTATGGGGACAGCCGAAGAACCATTTTAGGTTCTACATAGCACCTTTTCTTCTAAGAGTGTATATTATATGTTACCAGTTACCAGTCAAATGGTAACATGGAATATTAACGATATATAGACTTGTAGGAAGTGTGAAAGTGGGGGCGGGACAGACTTTGACAGACTGTATGTGTGTGTGTAAGTGTGTACGTGTGCATTGTGCACGCATGCATAAGTGTGTGTCACATATGAAAGAATTGTGACCTGGACCAAGCTAAAGTGGTTAGCTTTTATGCGTATTAAACATCCACTTGTGTTTTATGTAAAAGAGAAAATGTTTGGTAATTGTATTATTATAATAATTGTTTTAACCTTTATTTTACTAGGCAAGTCAGTTAAGAACACATTCTTATTTATAATGAAGGCCTACCAACAGGGTCAGCCCCTGGAGCAGATTAGGGTTAAGTTCCTTGCTCAAGGACACAGACAGGTTTTTCACTTTGTCGGCTTGGGTATTCGAACCAGCGACCTTTCGGGGCCTATACATATGCAGTCACTAGAGTGTTTTATTTGCAGCTTTCTAAAAAGTGCTAGTCTATACACTGCAGTCTGTACCATTTCAGTCCTTTACATCTGTCTTGTGTAGTGGTTCAAAAGGATGTAGGCCTGAAAGCAAAATAATTAAAACGTTATAAAGCTGAAAAGCTGACACATGATGTTGGACTTTATTCCAATGCCCATTGACGGTCGTCTTGTTGGCGAAGTCATTGATGAGATCTTTAAAGTCCAATTCCTTTACTAACTGGCTTTCAATGGAGAGAAGGTCAAGGCTGTTCAGTCTATCCTGGGACATTGTTGATCTCAAGTAGTTTTTCACCCATTTCAACTTGCTGAAAGCCTGTTCACCCCCAGCAACAGTAACAGGCAGCGTGCAGAAAATCCTCTCCAAAAATGCTCTGCAGCTGCATCTTATAGATGGCATTAAGGAGCTCAAGAGGGGACAGAGTGGAAATGTGTCACTATATATTGTGCTCAGGTGCCACATTTCATTTTCAAACTCAGCTGTGAGATCCATGTGGTATTTTCTTGTCAGAGTCCGGCATGTTGTCTTTATTTGCTCTTCAGTCACATCTGTCAGCTTCAGAATAGGTGGAAAAGTTTCACATATGGTTGCTGTGGTCTAGAACCTTGCACTCAAGCTACTGATAATGCTATGCATTGAAACAAAAAATATGTTGTTTCTGAATGCAATCTCAGCGCTTTCTTCAGTTGTATCTTCTTGTGTTGTCTCATCAGGCATGTGTTTCCTCTTCTGCTTTCGTCTCTCTTCACTGTGAAACTGAGAAGGGATCTCCATTGCTTGTGCTACTAGGGAGGCCTCAGCGAGCAGGGAGTCCAATTCATTGCGAATAGCCTGTATTTCATGTTGTAGTGTCTTGATGTTTGCAGCCTCAATATCCAGAGAAATATCTCCTGCCTGAAGAATCAGGTTCCGGTTCTCAATGCACCGTAGGACCTTTACCCACACAGTGAGAAGGATGATTGTATCAAAGGTCTTGAAATAAATCTTCAGACCATTTGCCTCAGACTTGGCTTCAATTGTCAGATTGCATGTGACTAAGATACATTCTAGTGCCTCAATGATCGAGGGTAGGTGAGTTGCCACTACTCGTACAGCAGCAATGCGGGATCTCCATCGAGTGTCAGAGAGACACTCGATGGAGAAATTCTATTGGTCACATACACGTGTTTAGCAGATGTTATTGCAGGTGTAGCGAAATGAACCTTTCTGATGAATCAGATGCACTTCTAAGCATACTGGCAAATGTTAAATGCCTGACAAAAAAGTTGCCACTGTCGTTCTCAGCCAGTGTGTGACACTATCCCCAAAATATGAACCCTCAGTCTGGGGTAGGCTGAAAGGAAAGGGACCTTTCCATTGGCAGTACTGTTATTGTAGAGCCCACAACGTCCCGAGCAGCACAGAGGAGTGTGTTAGTGGGTCGTACTGTATACCCGCTGTGGGGTGACAAATGGATCCCCATGAAGGTGGTTCATCTCCAAGATCGCCCGGTTACACTGAAGCGTAATGCCAAACTGGCAGATGTACAACCCTGTATGGCATTGGAAGACCTGCAGTTAAACAGCTGCTGCTGTGGTCAATGTGATGACAAACAAGATGTTGCACAGAATGTCATGGGAACCACATCTGAACAGACAGCAAAACGCTCATATGCTGATGTGTTGACATTGCCTCCTAACTCAGTTGCCGGAGAGGAAGGAAACCGCTCAGTGATTTCACCATGAGGCCAATGGTGATTTTAAAACAGCTACAGAGTTGAATAGCTGTGATAGGAGAAAACTGAGGATGGATCAACAACATTGTAGTTACTCCATGATACTAACCTAAATGACAGAGTGGAAAGAAGGAAGCCTGTACAGAATAAAATTGAATGAATGAATTGAATGCTGTAACCCAGAATACATGCATGATGTGGGTTGAATGCTGTAACACAGAATACATGCATGATGTGGGTTGAATGCTGTAACACAGAATACATACATGATGTGGGTTGAATGCTGTAACACAGAATACATACATGATGTGGGTTGAATGCTGTAACACAGAATACATGCATGATGTGGGTTGAATGCTGTAACACAGAATACATACATGATGTGGGTTGAATGCTGTAACACAGAATACATGCATGATGTGGGTTGAATGCTGTAACACAGAATACATGCATGATGTGGGTTGAATGCTGTAACACAGAATACATACATGATGTGGGTTGAATGCTGTAACACAGAATACATACATGATGTGGGTTGAATGCTGTAACACAGAATACATGCATGATGTGGGTTAAATGCTGTAACACAGAATACATACATGATGTGGGTTGAATGCTGTAACACAGAATACATACATGATGTGGGTTGAATGCTGTAACACAGAATACATACATGATGTGGGTTGAATGCTGTAACACAGAATACATACATGATGTGGGTTGAATGCTGTAACACAGAATACATACATGATGTGGGTTGAATGCTGTAACACAGAATACATGCATGATGTGGGTTGAATGCTGTAACACAGAATACATACATGATGTGGGTTGAATGCTGTAACACAGAATACATGCATGATGTGGGTTGAATGCTGTAACACAGAATTCATGCATGATGTGGGTTGAATGCTGTAACACAGAATACATACATGATGTGGGTTGAATGCTGTAACACAGAATACATACATGATGTGGGTTGAATGCTGTAACACAGAATACATACATGATGTGGGTTGAATGCTGTAACACAGAATACATACATGATGTGGGTTGAATGCTGTAACACAGAATACATGCATGATGTGGGTTGAATGCTGTAACACAGAATACATACATGATGTGGGTTGAATGCTGTAACACAGAATACATACATGATGTGGGTTGAATGCTGTAACACAGAATACATGCATGATGTGGGTTGAATGCTGTACCACACTAACCTAAATGACAGAGTGGAAAGAAGGAAGCCTGTACAGAATAAAATTGAATGAATGAATTGAATGCTTTAACCCAGAATACATGCATGATGTGGGTTGAATGCTGTAACACAGAATACATGCATGATGTGGGTTGAATGCTGTAACACAGAATACATACATGATGTGGGTTGAATGCTGTAACACAGAATACATACATGATGTGGGTTGAATGCTGTAACACAGAATACATGCATGATGTGGGTTGAATGCTGTAACACAGAATACATGCATGATGTGGGTTGAATGCTGTAACACAGAATACATGCATGATGTGGGTTGAATGCTGTAACACAGAATACATACATGATGTGGGTTGAATGCTGTAACACAGAATACATACATGATGTGGGTTGAATGCTGTAACACAGAATACATACATGATGTAGGGTTGAATGCTGTAACACAGAATACATACATGATGTGGGTTGAATGCTGTAACACAGAATACATGCATGATGTGGGTTGAATGCTGTAACACAGAATACATACATGATGTGGGTTGAATGCTGTAACACAGAATACATGCATGATGTGGGTTGAATGCTGTAACACAGAATACATGCATGATGTGGGTTGAATGCTGTAACACAGAATACATGCATGATGTGGGTTGAATGCTGTAACACAGAATACATACATGATGTGGGTTGAATGCTGTAACACAGAATACATACATGATGTGGGTTGAATGCTGTAACACAGAATACATGCATGATGTGGGTTGAATGCTGTAACACAGAATACATGCATGATGTGGGTTGAATGCTGTAACACAGAATACATGCATGATGTGGGTTGAATGCTGTAACACAGAATACATGCATGATGTGGGTTGAATGCTGTAACACAGAATACATGCATGATGTGGGTTGAATGCTGTAACACAGAATACATGCATGATGTGGGTTGAATGCTGTAACACAGAATACATACATGATGTGGGTTGAATGCTGTAACACAGAATACATGCATGATGTGGGTTGAATGCTGTAACACAGAATACATGCATGATGTGGGTTGAATGCTGTAACACAGAATACATGCATGATGTGGGTTGAATGCTGTAACACAGAATACATACATGATGTGGGTTGAATGCTGTAACACAGAATACATACATGATGTGGGTTGAATGCTGTAACACAGAATACATGCATGATGTGGGTTGAATGCTGTAACACAGAATACATGCATGATGTGGGTTGAATGCTGTAACACAGAATACATGCATGATGTGGGTTGAATGCTGTAACACAGAATACATACATGATGTGGGTTGAATGCTGTAACACAGAATACATGCATGATGTGGGTTGAATGCTGTAACACAGAATACATGCATGATGTGGGTTGAATGCTGTAACACAGAATACATGCATGATGTGGGTTGAATGCTGTAACACAGAATACATACATGATGTGGGTTGAATGCTGTAACACAGAATACATGCATGATGTGGGTTGAATGCTGTAACACAGAATACATGCATGATGTGGGTTGAATGCTGTAACACAGAATACATGCATGATGTGGGTTGAATGCTGTAACACAGAATACATACATGATGTGGGTTGAATGCTGTAACACAGAATACATACATGATGTGGGTTGAATGCTGTAACACAGAATACATACATGATGTGGGTTGAATGCTGTAACACAGAATACATGCATGATGTGGGTTGAATGCTGTAACACAGAATACATGCATGATGTGGGTTGAATGCTGTAACACAGAATACATACATGATGTGGGTTGAATGCTGTAACACAGAATACATACATGATGTGGGTTGAATGCTGTAACACAGAATACATGCATGATGTGGGTTGAATGCTGTAACCCAGAATACATGCATGATGTGGGTTGAATGCTGTAACACAGAATACATGCATGATGTGGGTTGAATGCTGTAACACAGAATACATACATGATGTGGGTTGAATGCTGTAACACAGAATACATACATGATGTGGGTTGAATGCTGTAACACAGAATACATGCATGATGTGGGTTGAATGCTGTAACCCAGAATACATGCATGATGTGGGTTGAATGCTGTAACACAGAATACATGCATGATGTGGGTTGAATGCTGTAACACAGAATACATACATGATGTGGGTTGAATGCTGTAACACAGAATACATACATGATGTGGGTTGAATGCTGTAACACAGAATACATGCATGATGTGGGTTGAATGCTGTAACACAGAATACATACATGATGTGGGTTGAATGCTGTAACACAGAATACATGCATGATGTGGGTTGAATGCTGTAACACAGAATACATGCATGATGTGGGTTGAATGCTGTAACACAGAATACATACATGATGTGGGTTGAATGCTGTAACACAGAATAAAACTATTAATAAAAGTCCCATGATGGTAGTGATGCCCATTACTGCTTATTAATGATTAACCATCATTGATTCACATTACTGTAATTAAATATTTCAGTTGTGTAAATTATATTTGTTTTAGTATGATGAAGACACTTAAATATTTCATTAATAAAATCAATGGTAGTGATCAATGTTCCCTCAAGCTTTTTTGGGCACTGAGCAAATTTCAGATCTGCTGAGCGCAAACTTGAATGTTGTGAAACTTCTGTGCAACTTCCAGTGTGCGTTTACTGTGAACACTGAGGCTGTCCACTACTGCTCATCGTTATTAACAAACCATCCTTTATCACATTACTAATTCAAATATTGACTTTATTATTTAGTTCCAAGTCATCATCTCCTCTCTGCTCAGGCAACGTGTCATTTTATTTTTATTTAACCAGGCAAGTCAGTTAAGAACAAATTCTTATTTACAATGACGGCCTAGGAACAGCCAGGGGCAGAGTAACAGATTTTTACCTTGTCAGCTCAGGGATTCAATACAGCAACCTTTTGGTCACGGGCCCAACGCTCTAACCACTGGGCTACCTGCCGCCACAGGTGAGCCCTACCAGTTCCGAGCTCCACCTGTTCAGCATGTTATTTTGGCATTAATACCTGTCACATATCAGTTTGCAAACAAATGTAAAAAATATATACAGTGGGGAGAACAAGTATTTGATACACTGCCGATTTTGCAGGTTTTCCCACTTACAAAGCATGTAGAAGTCTGTAATTTTTATCGTAGGTACTCTTCAACTGTGATTGACGGAATCTAAAACAAAAATCCAGAAAATCACATTGTATGATTTTTAAGTAAGTAATTTGCATTTTATTGCATGACATAAGTATTTGATACATCAGAAAAGCAGAACTTAATATTTGGTACAGAAACCTTTGTTTGCAATTACAGAGATCATACGTTTCCTGTAGTTCTTGACCAGGTTTGCACACACTGCAGCAGGGATTTTGGACCACTCCTCCATACAGACCTTCTCCAGATCCTTCAGGTTTCGGGGCTGTCGCTGGGCAATACGGACTTCAGCTCCCTCCAAAGATTTTCTATTGGGTTCAGGTCTGGAGACTGGCTAGGCCACTCCAGGACCTTGATATGCTTCTTACGGAGCCACTCCTTAGTTGCCCTGGCTGTGTGTTTCGGATCGGTGTCATGCTGGAAGACCCAGTCACGACCCATCTTCAATGCTCTTACTGAGGGAAGGAGGTTGTTGGCCAAGATCTCGCAATACATGGCCCCATCCATCCTCCCCTCAATACGGTGCAGTCGTCCTGTCCCCTTTGCAGAAAAGCATCCCCAAAGAATGATGTTTCCACCTCCATGCTTCACGGTTGGGATGGTGTTCTTGGGGTTGTACTCATCCTTCTTCTTCCTCCAAACACGGCGAGTGGAGTTTAGACCAAAAAGCTCTATTTTTGTCTCATCAGACCACATGACCTTCTCCCATTCCTCCTCTGGATCATCCAGATGGTCATTGGCAAACTTCAGACGGGCCTGGACATGTGCTGGCTTGAGCAGGGGGACCTTGCGTGCGCTGCAGGATTTCAATCCATGACGGCGTAGTGTGTTACTAATAGTTTTCTTTGAGACTGTGGTCCCAGCTCTCTTCAGGTCATTGACCAGGTCCTGCCGTGTAGTTCTGGGCTGATCCCTCACCTTCCTCATGATCATTGATGCCCCACGAGGTGAGATCTTGCATGGTGCCCCAGACCAAGGGAGATTGACCGTCATCTTGAACTTGTTCCATTTTCTAATAATTGCGCCAACAGTTGTTGCCTTCTCACCAAGCTGCTTGCCTATTGTCCTGTAGCCCATCCCAGCCTTGTGCAGGTCTACAATTTTATCCCTGATGTCCTTACACAGCTCTCTGGTCTTGGCCATTGTGGAGAGGTTGGAGTCTGTTTGATTGAGTGTGTGGACAGGTGTCTTTTATACAGGTAACGAGTTCAAACAGGTGCAGTTAATTCAGGTAATGAGTGGAGAACAGGAGGGCTTCTTAAAGAAAAACTAACAGGTCTGTGAGATCCAGAATTCTTCCTGGTTGGTAGGTGATCAAATACTTATGTCATGCAATAAAATGCAAATTAATTATTTAAAAATCATACACTGTGATTTTCTGGATTTTTGTTTTAGATTCCGTCTCTCACAGTTGAAGAGTACCTATGATAAAAATTACAGACCTCTACATGCTTTGTAAGTAGGAAAAACTGCAAAATCGGCAAAGTATCAAATACTTGTTCTCCCCACTGTATGTCATTGAGTTAATAAAGCTGCATACAAACATGGTCTCTTTCTTGCTTTCTGGAGAAAGGCAGCTCCAACATGCAGGGGCAGCCAGCGGAGTGTAGGGGTTGGTAATGATCTCTAGTTGCGTGTGATTGACATTTCAAGCCCTTTGGGTGCTACTATAGACTTACATTAGAAGTGGCCTTCCAAGAAGGTCCGGTTTAGGGGAGGGTTTGGCCAGCTGGGATGTCCTTGTTTCGTTGTGCTCTAGCAACTCCTTGTGGTGGGCCGGGCTCCTGCAAGCTGACTTCTGTCGTCAGTTCGACAGTACTTCCTCCTACACATTGGTGCGGCTGGCTTCCGGGTTATTAGAGCACTGTGTCAAGAAGCAGTGCGGCTTGGCTCTCGACCTTCGCTGAATCCGTAGGGGAGTTGCAGCGATGAGACAAGATCGTAACTACCAATTGGATATCACAAAAAAGGGGGTAACGCCATGGGACAGAAAAGTTTGAATACATTGGCCATGCTGTCAATCAAGAATGAATTCTGCCGTGTTCAAAACAACTGGAAACTCGCAACTGGGAAATCAGTGAGTTCAAGACAACTGATAAAACTAGCTTTTGAACGGTCATCCAACTTTGAATTTCAAGTCAGCATTTCTAGAGCCCACAAGAAGGACTGCCGCGCCACCTCCATGTTCAAGTGAGCACAGCACAACAAGGTGAGTCCGAAAATGTCTTGTATGCTGCTGCATAAAGGATGTAATATGCCAGGGAGATATGTATACTGTAGCTAAGAAAGTAATACTAAGTGTATGTTGTGTAGTAAACTGTTAGTAGCCCATGTGTCTCACCCTAACAATTTGGTCCCTTTCCTCCCTAACAACTTAGCCTACTGTTCTGACTTGGTGTTCAGGGAGAACACTGTAAGAACGGCCCATGTTCTGAATTCTGTCGCTGTACATTTAAAAAGTGCTGAACAAATAGATATATTAACTGTCCGTCGTCGCTCGCTCATTAATGTCTTAATCGAAATTACTGATTGTTTCTTATCCGCTTGTCGTCCCCTTATACCATAGTCTGTAGATCTCAATTGTCAGTAGAAAACACTTTTGTTTAAGCAAGTCAGCTATGTTTTTTTTAAGGCAGTAAATTAAGATGAAGTAACTGTTTCACGGGAACCATTTGTCACCGTTATAGTGCAATTACTGTTTGTTTAGTGTTGTGTAGTGGCTTTCTGTTTGCCCCACCAAGATTTACACGCTAAAATAACCACTGAGTAGCAGACACCTCTGTGCTCCCCAATGACTCATCCTAATTAGGCTGGCTGGCTGGCTGGCTGGCTGGCTGGCTGGCTGACCAAATCACTACTTTAGCAGCTTTTCAAAGTAGATATGGCATACTTTCACAGAGAGAGAAAGAGGGAGGAATGGAGAGAGAGCAAGAGGGAGAAATAAAGAAGAAAGGGGGGTACAGAGAGAAAGGGGGTACAGGGAGAAAGGGGGTACAGGGAGAATGGGGGTACAGAGAGAAAGCAGGGGTACAGAGAGAAAGGGGGTACAGAGAGAAAGCAGGGGTACAGAGAGAAAGGGGGTTACAGGGAGAAAGGGGGGTATAGGAAGAAAGGGGGTACAGAGAGAAAGAAGGGGTACAGAGAGAAAGGGGGTACAGGAGAACGATAGTTATGATATGAATGGTGTGTGTGTGTCATGTTGCTGGAGCAGATTGATACATTGTGGACTCAGTTTGTGACTGTACAAAAGGCTGTGAAGAAATAGAGCTGTAGCTCTGCCCAGCGGTGAAGTGGAGCAGAGCACTTTGGGTGATCTCAAGCTCAGAGAATTTCGGTTCTCACTAGTTACCACAGCCACAAAGTCAAAATTGGCTATAAAGTAAAAATTCATGTGCTTTTTGGTCTTAATTTAAGGTTAGCAGTGTGGTTAAGGTTATGGGCGGCATTTAAGACTAGCGGTTAGTGTTGGGCCAGTAACCGAAAGGTCGCTGGTTCGAATACCCAAGCCGACAAAGTGAAAAACCTGTCGATGTGTCCTTGAGCAAGGAACTTAACCCCAATTTGCTCCAGGGGCTGACCCTGTTGGTAGGCTGTCATTATAAATAAGAATGTGTTCTTAATTGACTTGCCTAGTTAAATAAAGGTTAAATAAAAAAATAAAAAAGTGTTATCTTTCATTGTGTTAGCCAAGGGCCGATCACCAGAATAAAACCCTCACCTTGCACATTCACCGCCCTGTGAAGATAAACAGCATGCTTGACCCAGGCGTAGTGGGAGGACCACACAGCATATCATCGCGTGACTCCAAGTTTACTTCGATATGATGGTTATCAATATCTGCTCATAAAGGTGTTTCCAACTCCATTTTTCACATTTACAGACACAAAGATCCCACCATGTCAAAACGCACAAATGTCTGTCTGCATTTAGAACAATTGTACCAGCATTTCATGTTTCCTGTATAGTATAGTTAACCATGCAATAATTCCTTATTTATCTATATCAACTTGCAATATTTTTT
This sequence comes from Thymallus thymallus, assembly GCA_023634145.1. Taxonomy (NCBI): domain Eukaryota; kingdom Metazoa; phylum Chordata; class Actinopteri; order Salmoniformes; family Salmonidae; genus Thymallus; species Thymallus thymallus. The sequence continues at coordinate 23,766,440 of CM042422.1, forward strand.
ATCATTTATCTTTTTTTTTTTTCACCTAACATATTCACCGATACTATGTAATGTCTTTTTATAGCTTTTTGCACTCCAGACTTCTGGTATTTTTATACTTTTTCATACTGCCGCTCTATGTATCATGTATCTGTCTTTTGTGTATTTTCGTTGTGGCATTTTAAACCTGCCCTGTGTTTTTGTTGTAGCTGCTTGACAATGAAATGTCCCCTCGGGGATCAATAAAGTAGAAAGGATGGAAAAATGAGAGAGAGAGAGAGAGAGAGACACACACACACATATACACACACACACACACACATATATACACACACACACACACACATATATACACACACACACACGCACACACACACACAACGAAAACAAAAACATTCTACTATGAAGACATCACCATGCTTAAATGTATTTATTAGTGTTAGTTTTAATTCTGATTAATTCTGATTGCAGAAAGTACAGTTAATTTGTCCTTATTTCAGATGGTCTCCATAAGTAACAACCAGTATGTAGTCTATAGTTGGTTATATTAGATGGTCTCCATAAGTAACAACCAGTATGTAGTCTATAGTTGGTTATATTAGATGGTCTCCATAAGTAACAACCATTATGTAGTCTATAGTTGGTTATATTAGATGGTCTCCATAAGTAACAACCATTATGTAGTCTATAGTTGGTTATATTAGATGGTCTCCATAAGTAACAACCAGTATGTAGTCTATAGTTGGTTATATTAGATGGTCTCCATAAGTAACAACCAGTATGTAGTCTATAGTTGGTTATATTAGATGGTCTCCATAAGTAACAACCAGTATGTAGTCTATAGTTGGTTATATTAGATGGTCTCCATAAGTAACAACCATTATGTAGTCTATAGTTGGTTATATTAGATGGTCTCCATAAATAACAACCAGTATGTAGTCTATAGTTGGTTATATTAGATGGTCTCCATAAGTAACAACCAGTATGTAGTCTATAGTTGGTTATATTAGATGGTCTCCATAAGTAACAACCAGTATGTAGTCTATAGTTGGTTATATTAGATGGTCTCCATAAGTAACAACCAGTATGTAGTCTATAGTTGGTTATATTAGATGGTCTCCATACGTAACAACCAGTATGTAGTCTATAGTTGGTTATATTAGATGGTCTCCATAAGTAACAACCAGTATGTAGTCTATAGTTGGTTATATTAGATGGTCTCCATAAGTAACAACCAGTATGTAGTCTATAGTTGGTTATATTAGATGGTCTCCATAAGTAACAACCAGTATGTAGTCTATAGTTGGTTATATTAGATGGTCTCCATAAGTAACAACCAGTATGTAGTCTATAGTTGGTTATATTAGATGGTCTCCATAAGTAACAACCAGTATGTAGTCTATAGTTGGTTATATTAGATGGTCTCCATAAGTAACAACCAGTATGTAGTCTATAGTTGGTTATATTAGATGGTCTCCATAAGTAACAACCAGTATGTAGTCTATAGTTGGTTATATTAGATGGTCTCCATAAGTAACAACCAGTATGTAGTCTATAGTTGGTTATATTAGATGGTCTCCATAAGTAACAACCAGTATGTAGTCTATAGTTGGTTATATTAGATGGTCTCCATAAGTAACAACCAGTATGTAGTCTATAGTTGGTTATATTAGATGGTCTCCATAAGTAACAACCAGTATGTAGTGATTTTTTCACTGTACAGTTGTACATCTTTAAAGTTGTACAGACATATGATGTCACTATTAGGCCCAATCCCAAATGGACCCCTAAACCCTATGCACTTGTGGAGATCTGAGAGGATGTGATTTCTATAAGCAATATGGTGAAGTTGAACTGATCAGAGAACAAGGTGGAGCTATTACCATATTGCTTACACCTTTAACTGTGTAGGGCTTAGGGGTCAATTTGGGATTGGGCATTAGTGTGAGATTCTTCTCATCGTGATTGGTTCCTTTCAGTTTATGACTCATTTTTTATTTACTTAAGACTCACTAACATTGCTGTGATTCACTGGTTATAAGACTCCTTAGTTATCAGATTTACATTATGTATCATCCCTGGTCAGATTCATGATTCTATGTCATGTATATTTCCTAGTGCTCCCGTAACATGATTTGACGGCACCATATCTTCATTTTCACAATATCTAA
>CM042422.1:23773589-23776089 GCA_023634145.1 Thymallus thymallus
TGAAGTGAACTGCACTGAGACCATCTGGAGAGGGGGTCTGAGTTCGGTTCACTTGAATTCTGTGGTCCAGTTCCCTTTTTTAGGATAAAGTGAACACATTAACATAACCCCTCACACTAGACTACTGCTACACTGTTCCCATTAACATAACCCCTCACACTAGACTACTGCTACACTGTTTCCATTAACATAACCCCTCACACTAGACTACTGCTACACTGTTTCCATTAACATAACCCCTCACACTAGACTACTGCTACACTGTTTCCATTAACATAACCCCTCACACTAGACTACTGCTACACTGTTTCCATTAACATAACCCCTCACACTAGACTACTGCTACACTGTTTCCATTAACATAACCCCTCACACTAGACTACTGCTACACTGTTTCCATTAACATAACCCCTCACACTAGACTACTGCTACACTGTTTCCATTAACATAACCCCTCACACTAGACTACTGCTACACTGTTCCATTAACATAACCCCTCACACTAGACTACTGCTACACTGTTCCATTAACATAACCTCTCACACTAGACTACTGCTACACTGTTTCCATTAACATAACCCCTCACACTAGACTACTGCTACACTGTTTCCATTAACATAACCCCTCACACTAGACTACTGCAACACTGTTTCCATTAACATAACCCCTCACACTAGACTACTGCTACACTGTTTCCCCTGACATAACCCCTCACACTAGACTACTGCTACACTGTTTCCATTAACATAACCCCTCACACTAGACTACTGCTACACTGTTTCCATTAACATAACCCCTCACACTAGACTACTGCTACACTGTTTCCATTAACATAACCCCTCACACTAGACTACTGCAACACTGTTTCCATTAACATAACCCCTCACACTAGACTACTGCTACACTGTTTCCATTAACATAACCCCTCACACTAGACTACTGCAACACTGTTTCCCCTGACATAACCCCTCACACTAGACTACTGCTACACTGTTTCCCCTGACATAACCTCTCACACTAGACTACTGCTACACTGTTTCCATTAACATAACCCCTCACACTAGACTACTGCAACACTGTTTCCCCTGACATAACCCCTCACACTAGACTACTGCTACACTGTTTCCCCTGACATAACCCATCACACTAGACTACTGCAACACTGTTTCCATTAACATAACCCCTCACACTAGACTACTGCTACACTATTTCCCCTGACATAACCCCTCACACTAGACTACTGCTACACTGTTTCCATTAACATAACCCCTCACACTAGACTACTGCTACACTGTTTCCATTAACATAACCCCTCACACTAGACTACTGCTACACTGTTTCCCCTGACATAACCCTGACATAACCCTGACATAACCCATCACACTAGACTACTGCTACACTGTTTCCCCTGACATAACCCTGACATAACCCCTATCATTGGTGCGACAAAAGAGAGAAGATGATGTACAGGTTCACAGAAAAAAGTGTGTGCTGTTTTTTTATATTAAATTAGAGATCGTCAAGGATGCACAGAAATACGAATATATGTGTGGGGTTTTAGTTCAGATTATTTGTTTGCAATATGTGATCTATTAAGAGAACTTCATACGCTGTTTATTGATTGTGGGGTTTGAATATTTAGTGAGAATCACAACAGAGAGTATAAAATCTCTTCTAGCTGTCAAAATGTAAATAGGTATATCTAGCGGTCCGATAACACATTCTGATAAAATGGCTTGTTGAGTGAACGTTGGAAAAAGATATTGGTTCCTTTCTAAACATAGCAATGTGAATGCAAAGAGGACTCGGTCCACAGAACAGGTGAAGTGAACTGATAAAAGGGTTGAGTGCTCATTCAAAGGCAAGGGCTGTGTGAATACGAAGAGAACTGAGTTTTTTTATAGAGGACTGCGATCGGTTCTTTTAAAAGATAACTACATGTGAAAACACCCTTGGTTTCCATTACCATAGTCCTGTCTCCAGGATCAGCTCCTCCATACCTGCCAGACAGAAAATAATTACATTTATTTATTTATTTTTGACAATTCAAGCGACTTTGAAAAAGCACTATATAAAATACACTACCATTCAAAAGTTTGGGGTCACTTAGAAATGTCCTTATTTTTTTTTTCTTACATTTTTTTGGGGGGTCCATTAAAATAACATCAAATTGATCAGAAATACAGTGTAGACATTGTTAATGTTGTAAATGACTATTGTAGCTGGAAACGGCCAATTTCCAACAGTTTCCAGCTACATAGGCGTACAGAGACCCATTATCAGCAACCATCACTCCTGTGTTCCAATGGCCCGTTGTGTTAGCTAATCCAAGTTTATCATTTTAAAAAGGCTAATTGATCATTAGAAAACCCTTTTGCAATTATGTTATCACAGCTGAGAACTGTTGTGCTGATTAAAGAAGCAATAAAACTGTCCTTCTTTAGACTAGTTGAGTATCTGGAGCGTCAGCATTTGTGGGTTCGATTACAGGCTCAAAATG
>CM042422.1:23781089-23811089 GCA_023634145.1 Thymallus thymallus
TGTCCTTGTACCTGACTTCAGCGATAGATGTGATTGGCTGGCAGGGTTGGTCATATGGTCTACCATGGTCTTCACCACCTCATCCGCTGAGGTCACCTAAAAGAGAGGTCATCATGGCAAATCAACAACAACATCTCAAGCCCCAATTCTATAAAACGTCTCAAGCCCCAATTCTATAAAAGGTCTCAAGCCCAATTCTATAAAACGTCTCAAGCCCCCATTATATAAAACATCTCAAGCCCCATTATATAAAACATCTCAAGCCCCATTATATAAAACATCTCAAGCCCCCATTATATAAAACATCTCAAGCCCCATTATATAAAACATCTCAAGCCCCATTATATAAAACATCTCAAGCCCCATTATATAAAACATCTCAAGCCCCATTATATAAAACATCTCAAGTCCCAATTATATACCGATCAAATTAATAGAAATAATACAATTGGTGTATACTATATATATAATACTATATATAACACCCTATTACTACATATGACACCCTATTACTATATATGACACCCTATTACATATATATGACACCCTACTACTATATATGACACCCTATTACTACATATGACACCCTATTACTACATATGACACCCTATTACTATATATGACACCCTATTACTACATATGACACCCTAATACTACATATGACACCCTAATACTACATATGACACCCTAATACTACATATAACACCCTATTACTACATATGACACCCTACTACATATGACACCCTAATACTACATATGACACCCTATTACTACATATGACACCCTACTACTACATATGACACCCTAATACTACATATAACACCCTATTACTACATATGACACCCTAGTACATATGACACCCTAATACTACATATGACACCCTATTACTACATATGACACCCTACTACTACATATGACACCCTAATACTACATATGACACCCTATTACTACATATGACACCCTAATACTACATATGACACCCTAATACTACATATAACACCCTATTACTACATATGACACCCTACTACATATGACACCCTAATACTACATATGACACCCTATTACTACATATGACACCCTACTATATATGACACCCTATTACTACATATGACACCCTAATACTACATATGACACCCTATTACTATATATGACACCCTATTACATATATATGACACCCTAATACTACATATGACACCCTATTACTACATATGACACCCTATTACTATATATGACACCCTATTACTACATATGACACCCTAATACTACATATGACACCCTAATACTACATATGACACCCTAATACTACATATAACACCCTATTACTACATATGACACCCTACTACATATGACACCCTAATACTACATATGACACCCTATTACTACATATGACACCCTACTACTACATATGACACCCTAATACTACATATAACACCCTATTACTACATATGACACCCTACTACATATGACACCCTAATACTACATATGACACCCTATTACTACATATGACACCCTACTACTACATATGACACCCTAATACTACATATGACACCCTATTACTACATATGACACCCTAATACTACATATAACACCCTATTACTACATATGACACCCTACTACATATGACACCCTAATACTACATATGACACCCTATTACTACATATGACACCCTAATACTACATATAACACCCTATTACTACATATGACACCCTACTACATATGACACCCTAATACTACATATAACACCCTATTACTACATATGACACCCTACTACATATGACACCCTAATACTACATATGACACCCTATTACTACATATGACACCCTACTACTACATATGACACCCTAATACTACATATAACACCCTATTACTACATATGACACCCTACTACATATGACACCCTAATACTACATATGACACCCTATTACTACATATGACACCCTACTATATATGACACCCTATTACTACATATGACACCCTACTACTACATATGACACCCTACTACATATGACACCCTATTACTATATATGACACCCTAATACTACATATGACACCCTATTACTATATATGACACCCTATTACTACATATGACACCCTACTACATATGACACCCTACTACTACATATGACACCCTATTACTACATATGACACCCTATTACTATATATGACACCCTATTACATATATATGACACCCTATTACTATATATATATGACACCCTAATACTACATATGACACCCTATTACTATATATGACACCCTATTACATATATATGACACCCTACTACATATGACACCCTATTACTATATATATGACACCCTAATACTACATATGACACCCTATTACTATATATGACACCCTACTACATATGACACCCTACTACTACATATGACACCCTATTACTACATATGACACCCTATTACTATATATGACACCCTATTACATATATATGACACCCTATTACTATATATATATGACACCCTAATACTACATATGACACCCTATTACTATATATGACACCCTATTACATATATATGACACCCTATTACTACATATGACACCCTATTACTATATATATGACACCCTAATACTACATATGACACCCTATTACTATATATGACACCCTAATACTACATATGACACCCTATTACTATATATGACACCCTATTACTACATATGACACCCTATTACTACATGACACCCTATTACTATATATGACACCCTATTACTACATATGACACCCTATTACTACATGACACCCTATTACTATATATGACACCCTATTACTACATATGACACCCTAATACTACATATGACACCCTAATACTACATATGACACCCTAATACTACATATAACACCCTATTACTACATATGACACCCTACTACATATGACACCCTAATACTACATATGACACCCTATTACTACATATGACACCCTACTACTACATATGACACCCTAATACTACATATAACACCCTATTACTACATATGACACCCTACTACATATGACACCCTAATACTACATATGACACCCTATTACTACATATGACACCCTACTACTACATATGACACCCTAATACTACATATGACACCCTATTACTACATATGACACCCTAATACTACATATGACACCCTAATACTACATATAACACCCTATTACTACATATGACACCCTACTACATATGACACCCTAATACTACATATGACACCCTACTACATATGACACCCTATTACTACATATGACACCCTATTACTATATATGACACCCTATTACTATATATGACACCCTATTACTACATATGACACCCTAATACTACATATGACACCCTATTACTATATATGACACCCTAATACTACATATGACACCCTAATACTACATATGACACCCTACTACATATGACACCCTATTACTACATATGACACCCTATTACTATATATGACACCCTATTACTATATATGACACCCTACTACATATGACACCCTATTACTACATATGACACCCTATTACTATATATGACACCCTATTACTATATATGACACCCTATTACTACATATGACACCCTATTACTACATATGACACCCTATTACTACATATGACACCCTAATACTACATATAACACCCTATTACTATATATGACACCCTATTACTACATATGACACCCTAATACTACATATAACACCCTATTACTATATATGACACCCTATTACTACATATGACACCCTATTACTACATATGACACCCTATTACTATATATGACACCCTATTACTACATATGACACCCTATTACATATATATGACACCCTATTACTACATATGACACCCTATTACTATATATATGACACCCTATTACTACATATGACACCCTACTACATATGACACCCTATTACTATATATATGACACCCTATTACTACATATGACACCCTATTACTATATATGACACCCTATTACTACATATGACACCCTATTACTACATATGACACCCTATTACTATATATGACACCCTATTACTACATATGACACCCTATTACATATATATGACACCCTATTACTACATATGACACCCTATTACTATATATATGACACCCTATTACTACATATGACACCCTACTACATATGACACCCTATTACTATATATATGACACCCTATTACTACATATGACACCCTATTACTATATATATGACACCCTAATACTATATATGACACCCTATTACTACATATGACACCCTATTACATATATATGACACCCTATTACTACATATGACACCCTATTACTATATATATGACACCCTATTACTACATATGACACCCTACTACATATGACACCCTATTACTATATATATGACACCCTACTACATATGACACCCTATTACTACATATGACACCCTACTACATATGACACCCTATTACTATATATATGACACCCTATTACTACATATGACACCCTATTACTACATATGACACCCTATTACTATATATATGACACCCTATTACTACATATGACACCCTATTACTATATATATGACACCCTATTACTACATATGACACCCTATTACTACATATGACACCCTATTACTACATATGACACCCTATTACTATATATATGACACCCTACTACATATGACACCCTATTACTATATATGACACCCTATTACTACATATGACACCCTATTACTATATATATGACACCCTATTACTATATATATGACACCCTATTACTACATATGACACCCTATTACTACATATGACACCCTATTACTACATATGACACCCTATTACTACATATGACACCCTATTACTATATATATGACACCCTATTACTATATATATGACACCCTATTACTACATATGACACCCTATTACTATATATATGACACCCTATTACTACATATGACACCCTATTACTACATATGACACCCTATTACTATATATATGACACCCTATTACTACATATGACACCCTATTACTATATATATGACACCCTATTACTACATATGACACCCTATTACTACATATGACACCCTATTACTATATATGACACCCTATTACTATATATGACACCCTATTACTATATATATGACACCCTATTACTACATATGACACCCTATTACTACATATAACACCCTATTACTACATATGACACCCTATTACTATATATGACACCCTATTACTACACATGACACCCTAATACTATATATGACACCCTATTACATATATATGACACCCTATTACTATATATGACACCCTATTACTACATATGACACCCTATTACTACACATGACACCCTAATACTATATATGACACCCTAATACTACATATGACACCCTATTACTACACATGACACCCTATTACTATATATATGACACCCTAATACTATACATGACACCCTATTACTATATATGACACCCTATTACTACATATGACACCCTATTACTATATATATGACACCCTATTACTACATATGACACCCTACTACATATGACACCCTACTACATATGACACCCTACTACATATGACACCCTACTACATATGACACCCTATTACTATATATATGACACCCTATTACTACATATGACACCCTACTACATATGACACCCTACTACATATGACACCCTACTACATATGACACCCTACTATATATGACCCCCTATTACTATATATATGACACCCTAATACTATACATGACACCCTATTACTATATATGACACCCTATTACTACATATGACACCCTATTACTATATATATGACACCCTATTACTACATATGACACCCTACTACATATGACACCCTACTACATATGACACCCTACTACATATGACACCCTACTACATATGACACCCTATTACTACATATGACACCCTATTACTACATATGACACCCTATTACTATATATGACACCCTATTACTATATATGACACCCTATTACTATATATATGACACCCTATTACTACATATGACACCCTATTACTACATATAACACCCTATTACTACATATGACACCCTATTACTATATATGACACCCTATTACTACACATGACACCCTAATACTATATATGACACCCTATTACATATATATGACACCCTATTACTATATATGACACCCTATTACTACATATGACACCCTATTACTACACATGACACCCTAATACTATATATGACACCCTAATACTACATATGACACCCTATTACTACACATGACACCCTATTACTATATATATGACACCCTAATACTATACATGACACCCTATTACTATATATGACACCCTATTACTACATATGACACCCTATTACTATATATATGACACCCTATTACTACATATGACACCCTACTACATATGACACCCTACTACATATGACACCCTACTACATATGACACCCTACTACATATGACACCCTATTACTATATATATGACACCCTATTACTACATATGACACCCTACTACATATGACACCCTACTACATATGACACCCTACTACATATGACACCCTACTATATATGACACCCTATTACTATATATATGACACCCTAATACTATACATGACACCCTATTACTATATATGACACCCTATTACTACATATGACACCCTATTACTATATATATGACACCCTATTACTACATATGACACCCTACTACATATGACACCCTACTACATATGACACCCTACTACATATGACACCCTACTACATATGACACCCTATTACTACATATGACACCCTATTACTACATATGACACCCTATTACTACATATGACACCCTATTACTACACATGACACCCTAATACTATATATGACACCCTATTACTATATATGACACCCTATTACTACACATGACACCCTATTACTACATATGACACCCTACTACATATGACACCCTATTACTACATATGACACCCTAATACTACATATGACACCCTATTACTACATATGACACCCTACTATATATGACACCCTATTACTATATATGACACCCTATTACTATATATGACACCCTATTACTATATATGACACCCTATTACTACATATGACACCCTATTACTACATATGACACCCTACTATATATGACACCCTATTACTATATATGACACCCTATTACTATATATGACACCCTATTACTACATATGACACCCTATTACTACACATGACACCCTATTACTACATATGACACCCTATTACTACATATGACACCCTATTACTACATATGACACCCTAATACTATATATGACACCCTATTACTATATATGACACCCTATTACTACATATGACACCCTATTACTATATATGACACCCTATTACTACATATGACACCCTATTACTACACATGACACCCTAATACTATATATGACACCCTATTACTACATATGACACCCTATTACTACATATGACACCCTATTACTACACATGACACCCTAATACTATATATGACACCCTATTACATATATATGACACCCTATTACTATATATGACACCCTATTACTACATATGACACCCTATTACTACACATGACACCCTAATACTATATATGACACCCTATTACATATATATGACACCCTATTACTATATATGACACCCTAATACTACATATGACACCCTATTACTATATATGACACCCTATTACTACATATGACACCCTATTACTATATATGACACCCTATTACATATATATGACACCCTAATACTACATATGACACCCTATTACTATATATGACACCCTATTACATATATATGACACCCTATTACTATATATGACACCCTATTACTACATATGACACCCTATTACTACACATGACACCCTAATACTATATATGACACCCTATTACATATATATGACACCCTATTACTACATATGACACCCTATTACATATATATGACACCCTATTACTATATATGACACCCTATTACTACATATGACACCCTATTACTACATATGACACCCTATTACTACATATGACACCCTATTACTACATATGACACCCTATTACTACATGACACCCTATTACTACATGACACCCTACTACATATGACACCCTAATACTACATATGACACCCTATTACTACATATGACACCCTATTACTACATGACACCCTAATACTACATATAACACCCTATTACTACATATGACACCCTAATACTACATGACACCCTACTACATATGTGCACTGATATATCCTTTTCACCAGATAATAGAGTGCTATTTGGAACACACCGCCTATACTGTAAACTAACTTTATTACACTGACCTTTGATCTCTTAATGCCAGGCTCACCATGGATACCTGAGGAGAAAGATTATGAACATTATCTAAATAACTACATTCTGGAATATTACTCATTCAAGGGTTTTTCTTTATTTGCACTATTTTTTACATTGTAGAATAAAAATGAAGACATCAAAACTATGACAGAACACATATGGAATCATGTAGTAACCAAAAAAGTGTTAAACAAATCAAAAGACATCAACATGTTTGTTTAACACTTTTTTGGTTACTACATGATTCCATGTGTTATGTCAGTTTTGATGTCACTTTATTCTACAATGTAAAAAATAGTGCAAATACAGAAAAACCCTTGAATGAGTAATATTCCAAACTTTGACCGGTGATGTAGCTGTGCCCCCCCCTCCAATATAAGTTATCTATTCCAAACATTTTATGTAATTTACCCAGTCCCAGCTCCTTTCCTCCCTCACATAGTCTCAGCTCTCCCTCCCTCCCTCACCCAGTCCCAGCTCTCCCTCCCTCACCCAGTCCCAGCTCCATCTCCCCAGCAGGCAGGTCAAAGGAGGGCAGACAGCCTGGAACACTGCATGGAGACAAGCTGACACCCAGAGTACCTATAGGAGGAACATACACTCGCTGTAAATACTAAGGAGGATACTTATGTGACAGATACAGACAAGAGAAAAGCTGACTGGGTGAAACAGTTGTGAGTGTGTGTAGATCTCACCAATGCCCTTCACTGCCTCTGTCACCTTGGAGACAATCTCATCCAATGGACAACCTTCTTCAGCCAGAGCCCCAGCAAGCTGAGCGAGATGGAGAGAGATCAATGAGTTTATTTTAACGATGTGTTAACATCAAAACAGTCCTAGATGATTGGGGTTAAAGTTGAAGTCAGTGGTTAAAATCCTATATCTGAATATAAAATGCTATACTTCTGTCTGTTATAACTTGGTCAAAAAGAGATTACACACACTGTTCCATTATCCATTACCTTGTGAACGAACACCGTCCCACACAGGCCCCTCCTCCCCGCTTTACTGGGTTGATCAAACGCACAGTCGTCGGCGACAATCACCATTTCGACTGCGACGCCGCGGTTACGGGCTTGTTCGGCAGCGAGGCCGAAGTTGAGGCGGTCACCGGTGTAGTTCTTAACGATGAGTAGAACGCCCGACGCCCCCGCGTCACGTAGAGACAAAATGGCCGCCAGAACACTGGCCGGGGGAGGGGAGGCAAAGATACCCCCTGCTACTGCTGCTGATAGCATACCACTGCCTATGTACCCTGGAGAGAGGGAGAGAGAGATGAGAGAGAGGAGAGAGGAAGAGAGAGAGAGATAGAGAGGATAGAGAGAGAGAGAGAGAGAGAGAGAGAGAGAGAGAGAGAGACAGAGATATAGAGATAGAGAGACAGAGAGAGAGAGAGAGAGAGAGAGAGATAGAGAGATAGAGAGACAGAGAGGAGACAGAGAGAGACAGAGACAGAGAGAGAGAGAGGAGACAGAGAGAGAGAGACAGAGAGAGAGAGAGAGAGAGAGAGAGAGAGAGAGAGAGAGTGAAAGAGAGAGAGGAGAGAGAGATAGAGAGGAGAGAGAGAGATAGAGAGGAGAGAGAGAGAGAGACAGAGAGAGAGAGAGATGAGATGAGAGAGTACCTGCATGTGCTGGCTCGTGTCCAGACCCCCCTCGTGTCCAGAGAGAGAGGGGAGACAGAGACAGAGACAGGGACAGAGACAGAGACGGAGAGAGAGACGGAGAGAGAGAGAGAGAGGAGAGAGAGAGAGAGAGACAGAGAGAGAGAGCGATAGAGAGGAGAGAGAGAGAGTACCTGCATGTGCTGGCTCGTGTCCAGACCCCCCTCCAGACAGAAGGGCCACCTGGCCCCTGAGGGCATCCAGGTCAGCCCTGACCACCACCCTGTGGCCCCTTAGTAGAGATAGACATCCAGAGCTAGAGACGGTGCCTTCCAGGGCCTCGTCTACACAGCAGTCTACTGAGTTTAACAACTTCTGTTGGGGCTGCGGGAGAAAAGACAAAGGCCCAAAGCCTGTAAACCATCTGATATATAGACCTACAGAGGCTAGGTTACATTGTACACTAACTCTGTAACCATCTGATAGACCAACATCACATACACAAACTCTGTAACCATCTGATAGACCTACATCACATACACTAACCCTGTAACCATCTGATAGACCTACATCACATACACTAACCCTGTAACCATCTGGTAGACCTACATCACATACACTAACCCTGTAACCATCTGATAGACCTACATCACATACACTAACCCTGTAACCATCTGATAGACCTACATCACATGCACTAACCTTGTAACCATCTGATAGACCTACATCACATACACTAACCCTGTAACCATCTGATAGACCTACATCACATACACTAACCCTGTAACCATCTGATAGACCTACAACAGACAGATCATGTAATACTGTACAACAGACAGATCATGTAATACTGTACAACAGACAGATAATGTAATACTGTACAACAGACAGATCATGTAATACTGTACAACAGACAGATCATGTAATACTGTACAACAGACAGATCATGTAATACTGTACAACAGACAGATCATGTAATACTGTACAACAGACAGATCATGTAATACTGTACAACAGACAGATCATGTAATACTGTACAAAACAAGAGGTCAAAGATTGAAAGCCTCTCGGTAGCTACATTTGTCCTTTTC
This sequence comes from Thymallus thymallus, assembly GCA_023634145.1. Taxonomy (NCBI): domain Eukaryota; kingdom Metazoa; phylum Chordata; class Actinopteri; order Salmoniformes; family Salmonidae; genus Thymallus; species Thymallus thymallus. The sequence continues at coordinate 23,792,032 of CM042422.1, forward strand.
CACTAATGACAATAAATGGACTATTGCCCCTTGGCTTCAACAGGTGTCTGCCATGCACTCATGAATGGCCATCCATTCAGCAGGATACTCAGTTCAAAAGCATCCCAAGACAATGTATTTGCAGCATTCCGTGACTTTCCATTGAAACAAGCCGTTCATGTGTACATTTGAATTGGGTTTAGAGATTATTTTAGACAGTAATCTTACCTCCATGCTTCTGCTGTTGTTTACTTCTGACACTTTGCACGTTGAACCTCACGCTAGTGACAAAGATATTATAACTAAAACCAGAAAGACCAAAGTCTGTAGTTTCAAACAGGAACAAATGAGACAGTGTGGGCAGAGCCAAGCATGAGGTAGCGAGATCCAATTGGCACGTTCTAGCATGTATTTCCGTTAGGCAACGCCTACTCTGAAGTGCGCGTGTGTGTTAACTCAACTTTCTTTTTTTACTTTGGCAAAGGGTAAACTCTACAAAACTTAGTCCACTCTGTTATTAACATATTCTAGTTTTGGGAACATACGATTGTATTGAGATCACATTTTTCATGGATGAGAACATTTGCAGAACGTAGGACTAAGTCCATCTCGTTCTCCCACTGCCAGCCACTGGACTTCCTCTCACTACCGTACAGTATTTGGTATTGTGTGGAAAGTCAAGCGGATGCTTCAGATGTACACATCCGATGAAATATCTGTGCTAGTGATACGCAATTCTTCTTCTGTGGGGCTTAACGGCGGTTGGCATCCAATATGTTGCATTACCGCCCCCAGCTAGACTATAATATAAATACATTATACTTTGTAATACAAAATGGGAAAAGGAAAAATAAAATAAAAATAAAAACCCCTTCCAACTAAACCTACAGTCATCTGTCCAATGGCCGTCATTGTAAATAAGAATTTGTTCTTAACTGACTTGCCTAGTAAACTAAAGGTTACAAAAAAAAGCCCTCTTGCACACTTCCCACATATTGGAATCTCCCTCCTACACACTGCTGCGATATGACCATAAACGTGGCACCTGAAACATTGCAGTGAATTCTGCACAAAAGCTCTATCAGGATAACTGATATATCCTAATATTACGTTTTCGGGTAAAGACAGACTGTGACAAATCTGTTTCACCACGCTCCCCAATGTGCAGTAAGAAAACGATTCATTCTATTTGAACGACTCTCGAGTCAGTTTTCCTAGTCACTCGTTCGTTTGACCTGCTGGCGGCAATGTTGCGCAATGTGTCCCAGCCTACATTAGTATTGACAGCCTGCCCTACACGCTCTTCCGGCTCAGCCTCTCCAGAGAAGTGCTGGAGCTTCGACAACACTCTGTCATAGGAAAAAAGGAAAATATATCAGGCAGTGACTGCAGTGACGCCTCTTGCACTGAGACGCAGTTCCTTAGACCACTGCGCTACTCGGGAGCCCTAACAATAACAATACATGATAATTGATCGCATATGCTGCAAAAAGGATCAATGAATTGATCTTTGAATGTTATGATGGACACAGCCTCTGCTCAACAAACGAATATTTTTTTGGGGAACGATATTGTACTTATTATCACACATTCCGCCAAGAGTCATTCATAAACTAGTCCGGTTGCGGCCACAACTAGACCTCGTTTCAAATGTAACAAGGAATAATCTTATTTGTATGCCTAGCAATCAACAAGTCTGCATTGTTTAAAGCACATCAACTCTGTCACAAATTATAGCTTCATTAAGCCCCTATGGTGGTGAATGACATGTGAACGACAGGCTTCTGTAAGCATGACTCTGAGTTGTCAGTTCATCGTTCGCCGGTAGGGGGTGCTGCGTGCTCTCGGGGCTGAACTGTAGTCTAATCGGCTGAAGTATTACTGACTCAAATGGACGAAATGTGTCGAAAGATTCATTATTTTGACTGAACGAGTCGAGAAGATCCGAGTCAGTAAAAAGATCTGGCCATCACGACCTCACGCCCACCTGCCACGGGCAGAGGTCAAAGTAAAACATGGGCTAGCTATAAATACGGAGTGGAAGCGGAAATGGCACCAAACTTTAACGTTATTGTGCAGCGCAGCATTATCAATGATGTCCAAAGGGAAGGGAACCTCGCTTGAATCCAATGATCTATGATTTATGGACGATAGGAGGGGTGCTAATACCACCAAATAGTGATGTTTATGGTCATTGATGATGACTCAGTTCCATTACATTACACATGAGTCATTGGACAATAAAGGCATCTTCTGTACAGAGTTAGTTGTGTTAAGATTAACACGCATAGCTTAAAACAGTGTACAGTAAGTGTGTGTTTTTATTTGTGAAATTACTATGATGTGATATGAAAGTAGAGGGATGTATGTTTCTAGAACCAAACCGCAGTTGATAATTGATTTACGTTTATATGAAGTATTTGGGTGTTTTGTCTTCCTGAGCAAAACAACATTTAAGGTCATTGGACTAAGAGTAACTTTAGGCTAGGTCAGAATATGGAAATGTGAAACCCTTTCACCATTGTGATTGTCAAGTTATCTCAAATAATAAGTCCTTTATTGCAAGAAGAGGGCAACCAAACACCAGCTATAGAAAAGGAAAGGAAGACAGATGAAATGAGTCTGCGTTTTTTAGGTGACGCAAGGAGCGGCGTTTCTTCTCCGTCCTGTTCTACAGTGCGTTATGGAAACATGGCGGACGTTGAAATGGCAGCGGAACAACAACGCATCCTACGGGAGATAGAGAGCACAGACACCAACTGTATCGGGCCGACACTCCGGTAAGAAGTAGTCTAGTGGCGGGACGTATTCTTGTATTCCTCCACTTTGTGTTAAGGCATTTTCCCGTAACTGGAGGGCGGTTGAGGGCGGTTGAAAGCGGCTGGAGTCGGTGTCTCCTGTTCTTCGGACCAGTGTTGCTAGACTATAGCTAGCTAGCTAACGTTAGTTTTATTGGCTAGCTAACCACACAGTTGTTATTCTGGCCAAAGCCTAAAGTCTAGTGATTATGAGCCTATGTTTTCAGTTAATATTTTCCATATTGGGAGTAACACTGACAAGTGTCATCCGATTAGCTGTGTTAACTACTCTAACAGCTGACGAACTGACAAAACAGTTAAACTGTTATGCTAGTTAATACGTGTCAATGTATTATGTTAGCTGGGCTAGTTGTTAGCTGGGCTAGTGGGCTAGTTGTTAGCTGGGCTAGTTGTTAGCTGGGCTAGTTGTTAGCTGGGCTAGTGGGCTAGTTGTTAGCTGGGCTAGTGTGGGCTAGTTGTTAGCTGGGCTAGTTGTTAGCTGGGCTAGTGTGGGCTAGTTGTTAGCTGGGCTAGTGTGGGCTAGTTGTTAGCTGGGCTAGTTGTTAGCTGGGCTAGTGTGGGCTAGTTGTTAGCTGGGCTAGTGTGGGCTAGTTGTTAGCTGGGCTAGTGTGGGCTAGTTGTTAGCTGGGCTAGTTGTTAGCTGGGCTAGTTGTTAGCTGGGCTAGTGTGGGCTAGCTGTTAGCTGGGCTAGTTGTTAGCTGGGCTAGTGGGCTAGTTGTTAGCTGGGCTAGTTGTTAGCTGGGCTAGTTGTTAGCTGGGCTAGTGTGGGCTAGCTGTTAGCTGGGCTAGTTGTTAGCTGGGCTAGTGTGGGCTAGCTGTTAGCTGGGCTAGTGTGGGCTAGTTGTTAGCTGGGCTAGTTGTTAGCTGGGCTAGTGTGGGCTAGTTGTTAACTGGGCTAGTGTGGGCTAGTTGTTAGCTGGGCTAGCTGTTAGCTGGGCTAGTGTGGGCTAGTTGTTAGCTGGGCTAGTTGTTAGCTGGGCTAGTGTGGGCTAGTTGTTAACTGGGCTAGTGTGGGCTAGTTGTTAGCTGGGCTAGTTGTTAGCTGGGCTAGTGTGGGCTAGTTGTTAGCTGGGCTAGTTGTTAGCTGGGCTAGTTGTTAGCTGGGCTAGTGTGGGCTAGTTGTTAGCTGGGCTAGTGTGGGCTAGCTGTTAGCTGGGCTAGTTGTTAGCTGGGCTAGTTGTTAGCTGGGCTAGTGTGGGCTAGTTGTTAGCTGGGCTAGTGTGGGCTAGTTGTTAGCTGGGCTAGTTGTTAGCTGGGCTAGTTGTTAGCTGGGCTAGTGTGGGCTAGTTGTTAGCTGGGCTAGTGTGGGCTAGCTGTTAGCTGGGCTAGTGTGGGCTAGTTGTTAGCTGGGCTAGTTGTTAGCTGGGCTAGTTGTTAGCTGGGCTAGTGTGGGCTAGTTGTTAGCTGGGCTAGTGTGGGCTAGTTGTTAGCTGGGCTAGTGTGGGCTGGTTGTTAGCTGGGCTAGTTGTCTGGTTAGCCAATCAGTCAACTTCTGTGTCATTGATTGTTCTCTTTGATTTTACGTTATTGTAAAACTGGTAGTTGGCACATCATAGCTATGATGTCAAGAGAAATTTGACCTGCTCTGTAAAGTGCTGTGTGTGTTTCAACATTTTAAGCAAAAAAGTACATCACGTCATTAAGGACTTTTTAGTTTTGGGGAATTCCTGTTATCAAAAACCCACTTATAATTAAGATATATTCCCTCTTCATAAGAGGGAGAAAATAATAAAGGTTTAGATAGATAGATGGGTACTTTATTGATCCCCGAGGGGAAATTACTTTGTCAAGCAGCTACGAAAAACACAGGGAAGGTGCAAAATGCCACAACGAAATACACAAAATACAGATACATGATAGATAGTGTGGCAGTATGATAAAGTATAAAAATACAGTGTCTGGAGCGCAAAAATCTATAAAAAGGCATTGCATAGTATGAGTGAATGACTGAATATGTACACTATACATTGTTATAGAGTGTTAGGTGAAAAAAGGATACAATTATTGCACATTGATATAAATAAACATGGTTAACTATACAGGTAGATGGCAGAAAAATATACTTAAACAGCTAAATGTGCGTATGATATAAATGAGGGTAATAATAGTTTACTTAATATACAGTCTGGTTAAATATACAGGTAAATGAATATTTTAATATTTGCATGGTTAAACAAATGAAATGTACAGGTAAATGACAGGAAGAGATACTTAAATAGGTAAATGTGTGTATGATATAAATAAGGGTAATAATAGTAATTCCCTTAAAATACAGTCCCTAGTACAGGGTTTAATTACAGATAAATGCATGTGTTGTACATTTTATGTATTATATGCAATGAAAAAATATACTACTGACAGGAAAATAATGTACAGTCCTGAGTGAATGATTTACGTAAGATCAGTCCAAGAATTACATACAATATTGCACGTGATATAACAACTATATGAATATGTATATACAGTCCTGAATGAATGAGTGCTGAATGAATAAGTCCTGAGTGAATGAGTGATTACAGACCAGAGTTACTCACGGATGGATGGATGCCTAATTGTTAAACTAGGTCCTAACACCCCAACAGCTCCAGGTCTATGTTGCCGACTGCATGGCACCCAGGTGAGTCCTGTAGCGCTCTCTGGCACACCGTGGTGGGATCAGTCTGTGACTGAAGGTGCTCCTCTGCGTCATGCAGAGGGTGGGTGACGTTATCCATGATGGCCAGCAGTTTGGCCAGGATCCTTCTCTCCACCACCTCCTCTAGAGTGTCAAGGTTAATCCCGAGAACAGAGCTAGCCTTCATGATCAGCTTATTTACACGAGAAGCATCACCAGCCATTATGTTGGCACCCCAGTACACCACTGCAAAAAAAATGGCACTGGTCACCCAGACTGGTAGAAAGTATGCATTAGTTTACTGCACACGTTGAAGGACATGAGTCTACTCTGAAAGTAGAGTCGGCTCTGGCCCTTTTTGTACAGAGCCCCGGTGTTACCAGCCCATTCCAGCCTGTTGTCCATATGGACTCCCAGAAACTTGTATGACCCAACCATTTCCAGGGACTGCAGTTGGTTGGGCCTTGGTTCTCCTGAAGTCCACCACCATCTCCTTTGTTTTGCTGATGTTGAGCTGAAGGTGGTTCTGCTCACAACACAAAGTCACTGATTGTGCTCCTGTACTCCTCCTCCTGCCCACCCCTGATGCACCCTACAATTGCAGAGTCATCCGAGAACTTCTGCAGGTGGCAGTAGTAAAAAGTGCCTCAGTTATTAAAAAGGACAGCTAAAACCTTCGTAAAACAGTAGCACTCCATAATCATGAACTATTATAGTTCAACTGTTGCAAAAAAAAAAAAAATGACACAAACAATGGGAGCTGCTTAACAGGCAACGACACAGGGCGGTGCCAACAAAAAAGATGTTCAGAGAAGTAACAATTAATGGTATACCTACCAATTAGTTAACATTGATATCAGTAAAATCACTTAAGTGATTCAAATTTGTAATCAGTTACCAAATTGGTAACGAAATTACCCCAAAATCTGTAACGGATTTTACTGCAACTGAATTGGCTAGAATGGTAAATCATAATACCCACAAACCATTAGTTGCTAATGTCCTCCCTTCTACCGGCATACTGCCCTGTTCAGCTCATAACTGTTGTCTGGTGGACAAACCAAGAGTGTTAAAACAGTCTTGCTCTCTTCCGATCTCCAGTTAGTCATCTCTCCCGGCTCTTACTGACACCTACCCTCCTCTTACTATTCACTGTAACCGGCATCCTCACCACTGAGCACTGATCCACACTGGATATCCACTCTCTCCCAAAATACATCATCCAGGAGGATCCTCTTGATGGGGCTGTCCATATCGGCAGACTGATATGGCCATTTGTTGGAGACTGTCAAACATGATGACAACACCACCCAACGGGTGTTGCTGGGCAGCTTCAATGTGATGCTCTTATTCTTCTTACTTTGCTTGGTGAGGTAGATTGCTGCTATAACTTGACGACCCATCACATACCTAACCATTTCCTTGGCTCTCTTGTAGAGTGTATCCATTGTTATAGTGACAGGAGCAGATTAAATGCATGAACAGCACAGCCAATGGGTGTGATGTGAGGGTAGGACTCCTCCACTTTAGACCAAGCAGCCTTCATGTTCGCAGCATTGCCTGTCACCAGTGCAAGTACCTTATGTGGTCCAAGGTCATTGATGACTGCCTTCAGCTCATCTGCAATGTAGAGACCAGTGTGTCTGTTGTCCCTTGTGTCTGTGCACCTGTAGAATACTGGTTGAGGGGTGAAGATGATGTAGTTAATTATTCCTTGACCACGAACATTCGACCACCCATCAGAGGTGATTGCAATACAATCTGCTTTCTCTATGATTTGCTTGACCTTCACTTGAACTCTGTTGAACTCTGCATCCAGAAAATGAGTAGATAAAGCATGTTTGGTTGGAGGGGTGTATGCTGGGCGAAGAACATTCAGAAATCTCTTCCAATACGCATTGCCTGTGAGCATCAGAGGTGAACCTCAGCTCGAGCAAGACATTAATCAGCATTTCTCTGACTACGTTCCTCCATTGAGTCAAACTTCTGATTCCAGGAGGACCACGAGCTGTTGCTATCGATAAGGTGTCTGATTAATCATTTTCGCCTCGAATAGAAGTAGAGGAACTTTTGTCAGAGGTTTCTTGTTGTGAGCGTTGAGGGAACTTTATGCACTTGGCCAGATGATTCTGCATCTTTGTTGCATTCTTCACATATGATTTGGCTCAGTATTTACAAATGTACACAGCTTTTCCTTCTACATCAGCTGCAGTGAAATGTCTCCACACATCAGATAGTGATGATGACCGTTGCATTTTCCTGTAAAGATGAGGGAAAAAAGGAGTAAATACAATTCCATGTACAGATAAATAGTTAAGCAGATTAAACAACTCCTTTTTAAATGAAACATGTATGGAAACAGGTGAGTTAACACTCCTCAGTTAGCAGACTCAAGCAAGCTAAAACCCACATGGTAGCAAAAACTAACTAGCAGAAATGGTTAACAAGTTACAAATGATTTAAACACACTTTGCTGTAGGCTACTATTTACTACTTAACAAAAATCATGTATGTCATATAAAATATATTCACCCCACCCAGTATTGTAATCAAAACTTACCAGAAAGCATGTAGTCCTTGGCTCAGACAGTGTAGTAGTTTGGGCTCAATAGCATCTCATTAGATCTTGAGAATCAGCTGTACATGTGATGGAAGAATGCACTGTGTATGCAGAGGGTTGCAATTCCATTGAATTGGGGATAGTTTAACCAAAATATGCCACCAGGCCTAGAATTGCCTTATGTGCATCCCACAAAAAAGGTTCACTGTTATAAGCTTACTTTTTAAAAATGAATTTAAGCAAAATTCCCCAAATTCCAGGGCTTAACTTCCCATGGAAGATTTCCGGAAACATTCTGGAAATTTACCAGAAAGTATCAGACTCTTTGCAACCCTATTCATAACCATAATTATGCATTTCTGTGTAGTACAGGTCAGGGCCCCATGTAATTCTGTTACCAGGTTTAAATCTACTTCACTTACTGTAGTTCAATAACCAAAAGAGATTTTCTAACTCAAGGTGCCATGTCATAGCTGACACCCCATTCTTTCTGCAGATATCTTTGAATCTTAATTTGGTGCAGATATTTAAAATATATGGAACAAAAATATAAACGCAACAATATCACGGGGGCTGTTCGATGCTAATGCAGTGCGCCACAGGATGTTTTTGTGCTGGTCAAGGGCAGTCAAGTCTGGAGTGAACCAAGGGCTATATCTGTTCTTAGTTCTAAGTTTTTGAAAGGGGCGTGCTTAAATTAAGATGGTGAGGAAAGCACTTTTAAAGAACTACCAGGCATCTTCTACTGATATAGATGTTGCCTGGTTATAAAATATGCTTCTAATTTATTTAGTGTTTACGTTGTCCCAAAGTGTCAGAAATTATTTTGTAGTCTAACGGCACCTGTTTGGAACATAATATGCGCTTGCTTCTTACCTTATTTTCCTTGATCTCCAGTATTTTCCACAACTAGTCACATTTATTCCACACATCTGATGTCTCCTTTACCTCCTGAGCAAACAGTAAACATTCCTCATTTCCAGTTTATTTGTCATGTCCTCTGCATCCATTTTGGTGTTACGGTGTTCAGTTTGTTAACCAATGTATTGATGTGATTATGGTATGCTATAGGTCAGGCCCTATTGGGCACGTGCATGCAATGCTTAAATGTGTCACGTAAAGAAAGCAAGGGTTGAGAGAATAGGGAATGTGTTTCCTAAATAAATGAGGGATTTCGGTAACAACCTTTCAGTCACAAATGGCTGTAATTATGTTGCAGCTTCACGCAACACAGACAGGGCAATACACACTGTTGGTGTTCTGTGGTGGAGAGGGAGACAACGGGTGCTCGTCACACAGTCACACAGTCACACAGTCACTCGCTGTCTGATTATTATTTTTTTGCACAGTGCAGCAAGTCTGAGCCGTGCCCAGCACAATCAAATCAATTGCTGTCGGACTCCATCTACTCATTTGTGTCTTAATTATTTCCTCTAACAGTTTGCTTAAAGCATCAGACAAGCTCAGGGCATATAGATGATTTGATTAAAACGCACAGGATGTGTCTATATATGGAAAAAAACATGTTTAACAATTTTGACCAATCGATTGGTCGACCAATATTTATTTTTTTGTCAGCCCTAATAAGATTCATATAATATTCAGTAAATGTAGTATCTAACATATGATTTGGAACAAATCATTTTTTTTTTTTAAATGAGGAATCCAAAGAAATGTTATAAAGGCCACCCCTAACAATATTATTAATATTTTTTTAAACTTTATTTAACTAGGCAAAGAACAAGTTAAGAACAAATTCTCATTTACAATGACGGCCTACCCCGGCCGACGCTGTGCCAATTGTGCGCCGCCCTATGGGACTCCCTATCACGGCCGGTTGTGTTACAGCCTGGATTCGAACCAGGGACTGTAGCGACGCCTCTTGCACTGAGATGCACTTAGACCACTGCGCCACTCAAACCCAGTATATAGTATCAGTTCTGGATGTCTGACCAGTAATATGGAGCTGCTGCTTGGACTATTATTTCTTCATCCTATGTAATGTATTCTCACTGAATTTGGTGTTTTTGTTGTGCCCGCTGTTCAGAGAAATTAGGCATTGGACATAAACCTACAACTTAAATCTGACATCCTGGTATTACCAGATCTGACCGCTAGATGGTGGTGTGTATGTCTGTGGGGAACTTATGGTGTCTGACTCTGTCCATTGTACTAGTCAGGCATTTCCTGATCACAGGAAGGGTGTGTGTGTGTGTGTATGTGTGTGAAGACGCTGTCAGGTGTGTGTGTGTGTGTCTGTAAACAGAATCCCTGGGCAGATCCGGTCTGCCTCCTGTAAACAACGTCACTGTCTCTTCCTGTTTCGTGGGTTGTGTACCATGTTAGTTAGATGTTACCATACATTCTAATCTGAGACACTGAAGCCGAAAACACAGAGACTCTGTCAACGTGTTTGAGAGTAGAGTGTCACACAGCCTGCATAGCTATGCCAACGTAATGTTATGAGAATCCATAATAAACAGTAGTATACACTATGTAGCCCTTGTGAATGATTGTTCCTTTTGACTCACCTTATATGTTCTATGGGATCCTCCTCACCAGTCTCCCGTTATGTTGGCTCAAGAGATAATACACCCTAACAGTATTTATCTAGTCGTCTCCTTTCTACATAACAGTATTTATCTAGTCGTCTCCTTTCTACATAACAGTATTTATCTAGTCGTCTCCTTTCTACATAACAGTATTTATCTAGTCGTCTCCTTTCTACATAACAGTATTTATCTAGTCTCCTTCTTTCTACATAACAGTATTTATCTAGTCTCCTTCTTTCTACATAACAGTATTTATCTAGTCTCCTTCTTTCTACATAACAGTATTTATCTAGTCTCCTTCTTTCTACATAACAGTATTTATCTAGTCTCCTTCTTTCTACATAACAGTATTTATCTAGTCTCCTTCTTTCTACATAACAGTATTTATCTAGTCTCCTTCTTTCTACATAACAGTATTTATCTAGTCGTCTCCTTTCTACATAACAGTATTTATCTAGTCGTCTCCTTTCTACATAACAGTATTTATCTAGTCTCCTTCTTTCTACATAACAGTATTTATCTAGTCTCCTTCTTTCTACATAACAGTATTTATCTAGTCTCCTTCTTTCTACATAACAGTATTTATCTAGTCGTCTCCTTTCTACATAACAGTATTTATCTAGTCTCCTTCTTTCTACATAACAGTATTTATCTAGTCTCCTTCTTTCTACATAACAGTATTTATCTAGTCTCCTTCTTTCTACATAACAGTATTTATCTAGTCTCCTTCTTTCTACATAACAGTATTTATCTAGTCTCCTTCTTTCTACATAACAGTATTTATCTAGTCGTCTCCTTTCTACATAACAGTATTTATCTAGTCTCCTTCTTTCTACATAACAGTATTTATCTAGTCTCCTTCTTTCTACATAACAGTATTTATCTAGTCTCCTTCTTTCTACATAACAGTATTTATCTAGTCGTCTCCTTTCTACATAACAGTATTTATCTAGTCTCCTTCTTTCTACATAACAGTATTTATCTAGTCTCCTTCTTTCTACATAACAGTATTTATCTAGTCGTCTCCTTTCTACATAACAGTATTTATCTAGTCGTCTCCTTTCTACATAACAGTATTTATCTAGTCTCCTTCTTTCTACATAACAGTATTTATCTAGTCTCCTTCTTTCTACATAACAGTATTTATCTAGTCGTCTCCTTTCTACATAACAGTATTTATCTAGTCTCCTTCTTTCTACATAACAGTATTTATCTAGTCTCCTTCTTTCTACATAACAGTATTTATCTAGTCGTCTCCTTTCTACATAACAGTATTTATCTAGTCGTCTCCTTTCTACATAACAGTATTTATTTAGTCTCCTTCTTTCTACATAACAGTATTTATCTAGTCTCCTTCTTTCTACATAACAGTATTTATCTAGTCTCCTTCTTTCTACATAACAGTATTTATCTAGTCTCCTTCTTTCTACATAACAGTATTTATCTAGTCTCCTTCTTTCTACATAACAGTATTTATCTAGTCTCCTTCTTTCTACATAACAGTATTTATCTAGTCTCCTTCTTTCTACATAACAGTATTTATCTAGTCTCCTTCTTTCTACATAACAGTATTCTCTCTTGAACGGAGTTCCTGGAGTTTCCCAGCTGTATCCTGCCTGTATGCCTATGATCAAAATAAAAAAAAGTAGGCATAAAGTTATTGTTATTGGCACTGTCAGCTAAACGTATCAACACTAAATAGACACTTTTTATCTAGATATGTCACAACTCCAACTCGGCGTTGAGGTTGAGGCTGGGGAGAACCACTGCCCATCTCAATGTCACGAAGTTCAAGGCCGACCGAGGTACTGCAGAAAACAGGATCTCCCATTATAATGAATGGGAAAATGGCAATCTTTGTATTAATACAATTTTAAAAAATTAGACAATCATAATTACTTCTAGTACACCAGATGTCTGTCCTTGGTTATTAAAACATCGCCTGCAGTCTGCATCGCCCAGTCGGCCTGTAACTTGAGACAGTGGTTCCCAAACTTGTACCCCTTCAAACATTCCACCTCCAGCTGTGTACCCCCTCTAGCATGTTGTTTTTTGCCACCATTGTAAGCCTGCAACACACACACTATACGATACATTTATTAAACATAAGAATGAGTGAGTTTTTGTCACAACCGGCTCGAGGGAAGAGACAGAGCTCTTATAGGACCAGGACACAATTAATAATAGAATAATAATCAATCATTCTGCTCTTTATTTAGCCATCTTACATACAGTGGGGAGAACAAGTATTTGATACACTGCCGATTTTTGCAGGTTTTCCCACTTACAAAGCATGTAGAAGTCTGTAATTTTTTATCATAGGTACTCTTCAACTGTGAGTGACGGAATCTAAAACAAAAATCCAGAAAATCACATTGTATGATTTTTAAGTAATTAATTTGCATTTTATTGCATGACATAAGTATTTGATACATCAGAAAAGCAGAACTTAATATTTGGTACAGAAACCATACGTTTCATGTAGTTCTTGACCAGGTTTGCACACACTGCAGCAGGGATTTTGGCCCACTCCTCCATACAGACCTTCTCCAGATCATACAGGTTTCGGGGCTGTCGCTGGGCAATACGGACTTTCAGCTCCCTCCAAAGATTTTCTATTGGGTTCAGGTCTGGAGACTGGCTAGGCCACTCCAGGACCTTGAGATGCTTCTTACGGAGCCACTCCTTAGTTGCCCTGGCTGTGTGTTTCGGGTCGTTGTCATGCTGGAAGACCCAGCCACGACCCATCTTCAATGCTCTTACTGAGGGAAGGAGGTTGTTGGCCAAGATCTCGCGATACATGGCCCCATCCATCCTCCCCTCAATACGGTGCAGTCGTCCTGTCCCCTTTGCAGAAAAGCATCCCCAAAGAATGATGTTTCCACCTCCATGCTTCACGGTTGGGATGGTGTTCTTGGGGTTGTACTCATCCTTCTTCTTCCTCCAAACATGGCGAGTGGAGTTTAGACCAAAAAGCTCTATTTTTGTCTCATCAGACCACATGACCTTCTCCCATTCCTCCTCTGGATCATCCAGATGGTCATTGGCAAACTTCAGACGGGCCTGGACATGCGCTGGCTTGAGCAGGGGGACCTTGCGTGCGCTGCAGGATTTTAATCCATGACGGCGTAGTGTGTTACTAATGGTTTTCTTCGAGACTGTGGTCCCAGCTCTCTTCAGGTCATTGACCAGTTCCTGCCGTGTAGTTCTGGGCTGATCCCTCACCTTCCTCATGATCATCGATGCCCCACGAGGTGAGATCTTGCATGGTGCCCCAGACCGAGGGAGATTGACCGTCATCTTGAACTTCTTCCATTTTTTTAATAATTGCGCCAACAGTTGTTGCCTTCTCACCAAGCTGCTTGCCTATTATGCTGTAGCCCATCCCAGCCTTGTGCAGGTCTACAATTGTATCCCTGATGTCCTTACACAGCTCTCTGGTCTTGGCCATTGTGGAGAGGTTGGAGTCTGTTTGATTGAGTGTGTGGACAGGTGTCTTTTATACAGGTAACGAGTTCAAACAGGTGCAGTTAATACAGGTAATGAGTGGAGAACAGGAGGGCTTCTTAAAGAAAAACTAACAGGTCTGTGAGAGCCGGAATTCTTACTGGTTGGTAGGTGATCAAATACTTATGTCATGCAATGAAATGCAAATTAATTATAAAAAAATCATACAATGTGATTTTCTGGATTTTTGTTTTAGATTCCGTCACTCACAGTTGAAGTGTACCTATGATAAAAATTACAGACCTCTACATGCTTTGTAAGTAGGAAAACCTGCAAAATCGGCAGTGTATCAAATACTTGTTCTCCCCACTGTATAAAACCTTATTTGTTCATCAAACATTGTGAATAACTCACCACAGGTTAATGAGAAGGGTGTGGTTGAAAGGATGCATATAACTCTGTAATGTTGGATTGTATTGGAGAGAGTCTCAGTCTTAAATCATTTCCCACACAGTCTGTGCCTGTATTTAGTTTTCATGCTAGTGAGGGCAGAGAATCCACTCTCACATACTGTAGGTACGTGGTTGAAAAGGGCATCAGTGTCTTAACAGGGCGATTTGCCAAGGCAGGATACTCATACTCAATGAGGGGGCAGCACTGAGCTAACATGCAACATCACTTCCTGGAGTGGCTCAAACTGTGCATGCTATATCTACAACAATCTACATGACGCCATTTTAAGAGTTCCTTAGCTTCAAATGTGCTGTTGAGTCTCTTCACATGAATGGTGTAACGTGATCGATGGCTTCATCCTTTTATGTGTTTATACACACACAGACACAGACACAGACACACACAGACACAGACACACACACACACACACACAGCCATTGGGAAAAAAACATTGGCTTTTCCGTTTTTAATGCAAACAAAATATGTCTCTTTGGTGCCGTCTGCTGGATAGATGATGTAATGGTGCCGTCTGCTGGATAGATGATGTAATGGTGCCGTCTGCTGGATAGATGATGTAATGGTGCCGTCTGCTGGATAGATGATGTAATGGTGCCGTCTGCTGGACAGATGATGTAATGGTGCCGTCTGCTGGACAGATGATGTAATGGTGCCGTCTGCTGGACAGATGATGTAATGGTGCCGTCTGCTGTACAGATGGTGTAATGGTTTTACAGTTGTTTGTTCTTCACTGGTTGGCCTTTTCTTGTGGCAACAGGTCACACATCTTGCTGCTGTGATGAAACACTGGTATTTCACCCAGTAGATATGATGGGAGTTTATCAAAATTGAGTTTGTTTTCTCTCACAATTGACAAATGAATCCTCTTCTTCCTCCAGGTCTGTGTATGACGGAAGAGAACATGGGTTGTTTATGGTGAAGCTGGACGGGAGGATCCGTAACCATGACAGAGATATTGAGAAGATGTGTAACCACCACTTCCAAGGCTTCGTTGACTCCATCACTGAGCTACTCAAAGTCAGGGGAGAGGCACAGAAACTCAAGGTGAGGAAGAGGGAGAGGAGAGGGCGATGAGAAGAGAGGAAGAAGGTGGGGAGAAGAGGGGGATGAGAAGAGGGGAAGAAGGTGGGGAGAAGAGAGGGGGATGAGAAGAGGGGAAGAAGGTGGGGAGAAGAGAGGGGGATGAGAAGAGGGGGAGAAGAGAGGGGGATGAGAAGAGGGGAAGAAGGTGGGGAGAAGAGAGGGGGATGAGAAGAGGGGGAGAAGAGAGGGGGATGAGAAGAGGGGAAGAAGGTGGGGAGAAGAGAGGGGGATGAGAAGAGGGGAAGAAGGTGGGGAGAAGAGAGGGAGATGAGAAGAGGGGAAGAAGGTGGGGGGAGGAGAGGGGGATGGGAAGAGAGGAAGAGGGTGGGGGGAGGAGAGGAAGAGGGTGGGGGGAGGAGAGGAAGAGGGAGAGGAGAGGAAGAGGGTGGGGGGAGGAGAGGAAGAGGGTGGGGGGAGGAGAGGAAGAGGGTGGGGAGAGGAGATGGAGAGGAGAGGAAGAGGGGGATGAGAAGAGAGGAAGAGGGTGGGGAGAAGAGAGGAAGAGGGTGGGGAGAGGAGAGGAAGAGGGTGGGGAGAGGAGATGGAGAGGAAGAGGGTGGGGAGAGGAGAGGAAGAGGGGGATGAGAAGAGAGGAAGAGGGGGATGAGAAGAGAGGGATAGGTGAGTGGAAGAGTGTGGGGAGAGGAAGAGGGTGGGGAGAGGAGAGGAAGAGGGAATATATAAGAGGAAGAAAGATGGGGTGATGATATTCACTTACTCTTCTCTCTGATTGGCTGTTTTCAGAGTCAGGTGACTGACACCAACCAACGTCTCCAGGATGATGGGAAAGGGGTATGACATCACATCCTTCAGAGTTGATCAATAAGATGAATAATCATTTCAATAGTAGACCTTACTGTGCTGCCGCTAAATAACCAAAGAGACCAACTCTTCTCTCCCTCTCCCTCTCCTCTCCTCCTCCCTCTCCCTCTCCTCTCCTCCTCCCATTACCTCTCCTCTCCTCCTCCCATTACCTCTCCTCTCCTCCTCCCATTACCTCTCCTCTCCTCCTCCCATTACCTCTCCTCTCCTCTGTTCTCCTCTCCTCCTTCCCTCTCATCTCCTCCTCTCCTCCTCTTTCCTCTCTCTAGCTCCTAACCTGTATGAATGAAATGAGACAGTGTCGTCTGCAACAGAGAAACATCGCCACGACCATTGACAAGCTCACACACTGTCTACCAGGTACACACACCATTGACAAGCTCACACACTGTCTACCAGGTACACACACCATTGACAAGCTCACACACTGTCTACCAGGTACACACACCATTGACAAGCTCACACACTGTCTATCAGGTACACACACCATTGACAAGCTCACACACTGTCTACCAGGTACACACACCATTGACAAGCTCACACACTGTCTACCAGGTACACACACCATTGACAAGCTCACACACTGTCTACCAGGTACACACACCATTGACAAGCTCACACACTGTCTACCAGGTACACACACCATTGACAAGCTCACACACTGTCTACCAGGTACACACACCATTGACAAGCTCACACACTGTCTACCAGGTACACACACCATTGACAAGCTCACACACTGTCTATCAGGTACACACACCATTGACAAGCTCACACACTGTCTACCAGGTACACACACCATTGATAACTAGCATGTAGCAGATAACTAGAATATATCACATAACTAGAATATATCACATAGCAGATAACTAGAATATAGCACGTATCAGATAACTAGCACGTAGCAGATAACTAGAACGTAGCACGTAGCAGATAACTAGAACGTAGCACGTAGCAGATAACTAGAATATAGCACGCATCAGATAACTAGAACATATCACACTGCATAGCAGCACATAGCTGGTAAATAGTTAAGCCAAATCCACAAATTTCAAGGGGTGTCCACATACTTTTGTGTATATAGTGTATGTCTGTTTGAAGTGTATGGTTAGGCATTTTCAACACACAAATGTTTCTTAAAAAGAAGAGAAGTAGACAGTCTACTGGTTGAGGACAAACTATCATGCATGTTGTTGATTTTAGTTCTGTATGTGAAGGACAAGGTGTGCTGCTCTGTTTTGAGACAGCTGTGAAGGACAAGGTGTGCTGCTCTGTTTTGAGACAGCTGTGAAGGACAAGGTGTGCTGCTCTGTTTTGAGACAGCTGTGAAGGACAAGGTGTGCCGCTCTGTTTTGAGACAGCTGTGAAGGACAAGGTGTGCTGCTCTGTTTTGAGACAGCTGACCATATTACCAGACAGTTATCAAGATGAGACAAGAACAGAGCCTGAACAAGTAGTACAGTTGATCTTTGTGTCAGAAACACAGAACATTGTTTTATATCATACATTCCTTCCATCTTCACAACAACTTTGTCAGTATGACTTGACCATGATAACGGACCATCCATCCAATGTTACTTCTAGGAGTTAAATAGCTGGTTGCTGGAAGACATTTGCTGGACTATCAGAGATATCCACCTAATTTACCTCTTCTGTCTTTCAGTGTTGGAGATGTACAGCAAACTACAGGAACATATGAGGCTGAAAAGGTATTGTTGTGCTTCTCCAACCCTGTTCCTGGAGAGATACCTTCTCCAACATGTACATGGATCACATTATCCTCTCTGATGTCACTGCCTCTCTCTCTGATGTCACTCTCTCTCTCTGATGTCACTGTCTCTCTCTCTCTGATGTCACTGTCTCTCTCTCTCTGATGTCACTGTCTCTCTCTCTCTGATGTCACTGTCTCTCTCTCTCTGATGTCACTGCCTCTCTCTCTGTCACTGCCTCTCTCTCTGATGTCACTGCCTCTCTCTCTGTCACTGCCTCTCTCTCTGATGTCACTGCCTCTCTCTCTGATGTCACTGCCTCTCTCTCTGATGTCACTGCCTCTCTCTGATGTCACTGCCTCTCTCTCTCTCTCTCTCTGATGTCACTGCCTCTCTCTCTCTCTCTGATGTCACTGCCTCTCTCTCTCTCTCTCTCTCTCTCTCTCTCTCTCTCTGATGTACCTCTCTCTCTCTCTCTCTGATGTCTCTCTCTCTCTCTCTCTCTCTCTCTCTCTCTCTCTCTCTGATGTCTCTCTCTCTCTCTCTCTCTCTCTCTCTCTCTCTCTCTGATGTCTCTCTCTCTCTCTCTCTCTGATGTCTCTCTCTCTCTCTCTCTCTCTCTCTCTCTCTCTCTCTCTCTCTCTCGTCTCTCTGTCTGTGTCTGTCTGTCTGTCTCTCTCTGATGTCACTGTCTGTCTTTCTGATGTCACTAGGGGGCGACAAAGATCCACCAACTGAGCTATCTCTCTCCCCCTTCCTCTCTCTCTCTGTCCTAAGCCTGACCTGTTGTTGTGTGCCTTGTGGGTCATAAATTGTTTGTTTGTTGCTTGGCCAACAGCACATGGGGTGCAGAGAGAGTTCGGCCAATCCGCACTGTGTTTGTGTGTGTTTGTGTGTGTGTGTGTGAGGAGGAGTGGTGTGTGTGTGTGTGAGGAGGAGTGGTGTGTGTGTGTGTGTGTGTGTGTGTGTGTGAGGAGGAGTGGTGTGTGTGTGTGTGAGGAG
>CM042422.1:23818589-23861089 GCA_023634145.1 Thymallus thymallus
GACTATGCGTCTGCCTGTGTGTCCGCTGTGTTTGTTTACTGGGACTATGCGTCTGCCTGTGTGTCCGCTGTGTTTGTTTACTGGGACTATGCGTCTGCCTGTGTGTCCGCTGTGTTTGTTTACTGGGACTATGCGTCTGCCTGTGTGTCCGCTGTGTTTGTTTACTGGGACTATGCGTCTGCCTGTGTTTGTTGAACCAGATACCAGGCTTCATAATGACAACCTGCATCTGATTATAAGAGAGAGAGAGAGAGAGAGAGAGAGAGAGAGAGAGAGAGAGAGAGAGGGATAGAGAAAGGGAAGAGACTGATGAGTGGGTGGGAGAAAGGGAGAAGGAAAAGAGACTGATGAGTGGGTGGGAGAAAGGGAGAAGGAAAAGAGACTGATGAGTGGGTGGGAGAAAGGGAGAAGGAAAAGCGAGGAGAGAGAAAGAGGGTACTAAAGCAGTGTGTTCCTGCCTGGCGTTGTCCACATATTGTCCTAATAAAACGTCCCTAAACAAGGCAGGGGTGTATTCCACTGCCAAGCACCATAAAACCCGCTCTAATGGCGACTGTTCTGTGTGTTTAGCTGCTGTCACTAGTAGAGATTGATAGTGTGTTTGTGGACAACATTAAAAAGAGATGAGAGAGGGGGAGAGAGGGGGAGGGAGAGCAAGCAGATCATCAGCAAACAGTAGACATTTGACTTCAGATTCTAGCAGGGTGAGGCCTGGTACTCACTGTAATTCTCCACTTGTCCTATAGGTGTCAATAGAGCACAGTGGTAGAGGTGTAGCTGTAGCTATTACCTAACCACAGATCTAGGATCAGACTATCTTTTTCAGATCCTAGAGCTGTTAGGGATAGTCTATATGACTGATCTATAGGATCTGAAATAATATCTGATCCTAGAGCTGTTAGGCTGCGCCAATCAACAGTATATTTAATCAATAAAGCATTGGTCTTTTGGCTATATCACAAACCAGACGAGGGTGTGTGGTATATGGCCAATATACTATGACTAAGGGATGTTCTTATGCAAGACGCAACGCTGAGTGCCTGCATACAGCCATTAGCCGTGGTATATTGGTCATATACCACAAACCCCTGAGGTGCCTTATTGCTATTATAAACTGTTAACCAACGTAATTAGAGCAGTAAAAATAAATGTTTTGTCATACCTGTGGTATACTGTCTGATATACCATGGCTGTCAGCCAATCAGCATTCAGGGTTTGAACCGCCCAGTTTATAATATCTATCCTAGAGCTGTTAGGGATAGTCTATAAAACTCTGTTTATAATATCTATCCTAGAGCTGTTAGGGATAGTCTATAAAACTCTGTTTATAATATCTATCCTAGAGCTGTTAGGGATAGTCTATAAAACTCTGTTTATAATATCTATCCTAGAGCTGTTAGGGATAGTCTATAAAACCCAGTTTATAATATCTATCCTAGAGCTGTTAGGGATAGTCTATAAAACTCTTAAATCCCACCTTATTCCCTGTATAGTGCAGTACTTTTGACCATGGCTGTATGGCATCATATTCCACACTACTTTTGACCATGGCTGTATGGCATCATATTCCACACTACTTTTGACCATGGCTGTATGGCATCATATTCCACACTACTTTTGACCATGGCTGTATGGCATCATATTCCACACTACTTTTGACCATGGCTGTATGGCATCATATTCCACACTACTTTTGACCATGGCTGTATGGCATCATATTCCACACTACTTTTGACCATGGCTGTATGGCATCATATTCCACACTACTTTTGACCATGGCTGTATGGCATCATATTCCACACTACTTTTGACCATGGCTGTATGGCATCATATTCCACACTACTTTTGACCATGGCTGTATGGCATCATATTCCACACTACTTTTGACCATGGCAGTATGGCATCATATTCCACACTACTTTTGACCATGGCTGTATGGCATCATATTCCACACTACTTTTGACCATGGCTGTATGGCATCATATTCCACACTACTTTTGACCATGGCTGTATGGCATCATATTCCACACTACTTTTGACCATGGCTGTATGGCATCATATTCCACACTACTTTTGACCATGGCTGTATGGCATCATATTCCACACTACTTTTGACCATGGCTGTATGGCATCATATTCCACACTACTTTTGACCATGGCTGTATGGCATCATATTCCACACTACTTTTGACCATGGCTGTATGGCATCATATTCCACACTACTTTTGACCATGGCTGTATGGCATCATATTCCACACTACTTTTGACCATGGCTGTATGGCATCATATTCCACACTACTTTTGACCATGGCTGTATGGCATCATATTCCACACTACTTTTGACCATGGCTGTATGGCATCATATTCCACACTACTTTTGACCATGGCTGTATGGCATCATATTCCACACTACTTTTGACCATGGCTGTATGGCATCATATTCCACACTACTTTTGACCATGGCAGTATGGCATCATATTCCACACTACTTTTGACCATGGCTGTATGGCATCATATTCCACACTACTTTTGACCATGGCTGTATGGCATCATATTCCACACTACTTTTGACCATGGCTGTATGGCATCATATTCCACACTACTTTTGACCATGGCTGTATGGCATCATATTCCACACTACTTTTGACCATGGCTGTATGGCATCATATTCCACACTACTTTTGACCATGGCTGTATGGCATCATATTCCACACTACTTTTGACCATGGCTGTATGGCATCATATTCCACACTACTTTTGACCATGGCAGTATGGCATCATATTCCACACTACTTTTGACCATGGCAGTATGGCATCATATTCCACACTACTTTTGACCATGGCTGTATGGCATCATATTCCACACTACTTTTGACCATGGCTGTATGGCATCATATTCCACACTACTTTTGACCATGGCTGTATGGCATCATATTCCACACTACTTTTGACCATGGCTGTATGGCATCATATTCCACACTACTTTTGACCATGGCTGTATGGCATCATATTCCACACTACTTTTGACCATGGCTGTATGGCATCATATTCCACACTACTTTTGACCATGGCTGTATGGCATCATATTCCACACTACTTTTGACCATGGCTGTATGGCATCATATTCCACACTACTTTTGACCATGGCAGTATGGCATCATATTCCACACTACTTTTGACCATGGCAGTATGGCATCATATTCCACACTACTTTTGACCATGGCTGTATGGCATCATATTCCACACTACTTTTGACCATGGCTGTATGGCATCATATTCCACACTACTTTTGACCATGGCTGTATGGCATCATATTCCACACTACTTTTGACCATGGCTGTATGGCATCATATTCCACACTACTTTTGACCATGGCTGTATGGCATCATATTCCACACTACTTTTGACCATGGCTGTATGGCATCATATTCCACACTACTTTTGACCATGGCTGTATGGCATCATATTCCACACTACTTTTGACCATGGCTGTATGGCATCATATTCCACACTACTTTTGACCATGGCTGTATGGCATCATATTCCACACTACTTTTGACCATGGCTGTATGGCATCATATTCCACACTACTTTTGACCATGGCTGTATGGCATCATATTCCACACTACTTTTGACCATGGCTGTATGGCATCATATTCCACACTACTTTTGACCATGGCTGTATGGCATCATATTCCACACTACTTTTGACCATGGCTGTATGGCATCATATTCCACACTACTTTTGGTCGGGGAATAGGGTGCTATTTGGGGACTTGGTAACTGGTAACGGTAGTGGAATGTTTGCTAGGGAAGGTAGACCCACCCCTCTGCTATCCTCATAGAACAGATCCAACTGGCACATTCCTTCCTGATCTGTGTTTCCATCCTTCTACCTCCTCTACTACTTTAATTCATCCTCCTCTTCCACCTCTCCATTCCTTCACCATCTGTCTGCTTTCCTGTGTTACTCCATCACTTCATACCAGACCACTAATAGTAGTAGCCTGTTACTCCATCACTTCATACCAGACCACTAATAGTAGTAGCCTGTTACTCCATCACTTCATACCAGACCACTAATAGCAGTAGCCTGTTACTCCATCACTTCATACCAGACCACTAATAGCAGTAGCCTTTTACTCCATCACTTCATACCAGACCACTAATAGCAGTAGCCTGTTACTCCATCACTTCATACCAGACCACTAATAGCAGTAGCCTGTTACTCCATCACTTCATACCAGACCACTAATAGCAGTAGCCTTTTACTCCATCACTTCATACCAGACCACTAATAGCAGTAGCCTGTTACTCCATCACTTCATACCAGACCACTAATAGCAGTAGCCTGTTACTCCATCACTTCATACCAGACCACTAATAGCAGTAGCCTGTTACTCCACCCCCCCACCCCCCCCCCCCACACACACACACACACACACACACACACAGGGACGGATGGACTGATTCTGGCTCTATAATTGTTTTAATTCCTCTAACGAAGGCTCTGGTTCGATCCCAAATGGCACCCTATTTCCTATGTAGTGCACTAGTTTGACCACTTCCCCATATGGTCCTGGTCAAAAGTAGTGCACAACATAGGATATAATGTTCCATTTGGGATGTAGACTCAGAAAATAAATAGTAGCATCCATCCAGACCTCCTTATAATGGAGCCATTGTCTACTACCACAGTCAGAGAGAGGGAAGGAGGGGAGAGGATGGGGGTTCAGATGAGGCAGGGAGGGAGGGAGGGAGGGAATGAGGCAACTGGAGCGCTCATGTTATCCACCCTTCATTTCCTTTATTTTTTAGCTCACTTGCTCTTGATTAGTTTTTTAGTCTTCATCAGTCCTGTCATCTTATTGTCTTCTCCTGAAAGATATCCTCCTCTCTGTCTCTCTCTTCTCTCTCTCCATCTCGCTCTCTCTCTCTCTCTCCATCTCGCTCTCATCTCTCTCTCTCTCTCTCCATATCACGCTCTCTCTCTCTCCATATCACGCTCTCTCTCTCTCCATCTCGCTCTCATCACTCTCGCTCTCATCTCGCTCTCTCTCCATCTCGCTCTCTCTCCATCTCGCTCTCTCTCCATCTCGCTCTCTCTCCATCTCGCTCTCTCTCCATCTCGCTCTCTCTCCATCTCGCTCTCTCTCCATCTCGCTCTCTCTCCATCTCGCTCTCTCTCCATCTCTCTCTCTCTCCATCTCTCTCTCTCTCCATCTCGCTCTCTCTCCATCTCGCTCTCTCTCTCTCCATCTCGCTCTCTCTCTCTCCATCTCGCTCTCTCTCTCTCCATCTCGCTCTCTCCATCTCGCTCTCTCCATCTCGCTCTCTCCATCTCGCTCTCTCCATCTCGCTCTCTCTCATCTCTCTCGCTCTCTCCATCTCGCTCGCTCCATCTCTCTCTCATTTCGCTCTCTCATCTCTCTCATCTCGCTCTCTCATCTCTCTCTCATCTCGCTCTCTCTCCATCTCTCATCTCGCTCTCTCTCATCTCGCTCTCTCTCATCTCGCTCTCTCTCATCTCGCTCTCTCTCATCTCGCTCTCTCTCCATCTCGCTCTCTCTCATCTCGCTCTCTCATCTCGCTCTCTCTCATCTGGCTCTCTCTCATCTCGCTCTCTCTCATCTCGCTCTCTCTCATCTCGCTCTCTCCCATCTCGCTCTCTCCCATCTCGCTCTCTCTCATCTCGCTCTCTCCATCTCTCTCATCTCGCTCTCTCCATCTCTCTCATCTCGCTCTCTCCATCTCTCTCATCTCGCTCTCTCCATCTCTCTCATCTCGCTCTCTCTCATCTCGCTCTCTCTCATCTCTCATCTCGCTCTCTCAATCTCGCTCGCTCCATCTCGCTCTCTCCATCTCTCTCTCATCTCTCTCTCCATCTCGCTCTCATTTCGCTCTCTCCATCTCTCTCTCATCTCTCTCATCTCTCTCTCATCTCTCTCATCTCGCTCTCTCCATCTCATCTCGCTCTCTCCATCTCATCTCGCTCTCTCCATCTCATCTCGCTCTCTCCATCTCATCTCGCTCTCTCTCATCTCGCTCTCTCTCATCTCGCTCTCTCTCATCTCGCTCTCTCTCATCTCGCTCTCTCCATCTCTCTCTCCATCTCTCTCTCATCTCGCTCTCTCCATCTCTCTCTCATCTCGCTCTCTCCCATCTCGCTCTCTCCCATCTCGCTCTCTCCCATCTCGCTCTCTCCCATCTCGCTCTCTCCCATCTCGCTCTCTCCCATCTCGCTCTCTCCCATCTCGCTCTCTCTCATCATCTCGCTCTCTCTCATCATCTCGCTCGCTCCCATCTCGCTCTCTCTCATCTCGCTCTCTCTCATCTCGCTCTCTCTCATCTCGCTCTCTCTCATCTCGCTCCATCTCGCTCCATCTCGCTCCATCTCGCTCTCTCTGTCGCTCGCTCGCCCTCTCTCTCTCTCTCTCGCTCTCTCTCTCGCTCTCTCAAATTCAAGATGCTTTATTGGTATGAAAAACATTACGTCAATATTGCCAAAGCAATAAAAATTAACCAATGATAATATAAAATGGTTGTAAATAGTAGCAATATAATCAATATAAAAGGTTAAACATGTAAAATGCATTACCACTGGAAAGCGGCCCAATTCTGCCCTACATGCATTAGTTGGTGTATTTCTTTGGACTTGTAGAATTTTGTGACTGAATTCTGCATGTAGGGCTTCAATTTGATGTTTGTCCCACATTTTAAAGTCCAGTTGATTTTGAATAATTTCATTTTTATTGAATACAATGCTCTGCGGGCTTTTTCTTTGAGTGCATTCACTGCCATATTAAAGTTTCCTGATGCAGATCTGGTCAGACCAAGGTATGAGTCATTTTTACTGTGTTCAATTATTATTATGGTGTTGTTCAGGGTGAATTTATATTTGTGTTTCTGAAAAATCATGGTTTTCGTTTATTTTTTTTTATTTTTTTTACTGCCTGGGCCCAATTGTGGCAAATATTGTTCTAGAATGTTAAGATTCTGTTGAAGACCTTCTTTGGTTGGTGATAGAAGAACCAAATCATCAGCATAAAGCAGATAGTTTACCTCTGAAGAAGGGTCCAACATTTCCAACCGCTATTTCATTTATATAAATGTTGAAAAGGTTTGAACTCAAACTGCAGCCTTGTCTCACACCTCAACGTTGCGAAAATAATTCTGTTTGGTTTTTGATTGTTATTGCACACTTATTTTTTGTGTACATGCATTTTATTAAGTCATACATCTTACCACCAAGCCCACTTTGGATAATTTTGAAGAATAGCCCTTCTTGCCAAATAGAATCGAATGCTTTTTTAAAGTCAATAAAGCAAGCAAAGATGTTGCCATCTTTGTGTGTAAGGTGTATATATGGTCAGTAGTGTGATATTAATTAGTGTGTGTAAGGTGTATATATGGTCAGTAGTGTGTGTAAGGTGTATATATGGTCAGTAGTGTGTGTAAGGTGTATATATGGTCAGTAGTGTGATATTAATTAGTGTGTGTAAGGTGTATATATGGTCAGTAGTGTTAGGTGTATATATGGTCAGTAGTGTGATATTAATTAGTGTGTGTAAGGTGTGTATATATGGTCAGTAGTGTGTGTGTGTAAGGTGTATATATGGTCAGTAGTGTGATATTAATTAGTGTGTGAAAGGTGTATATATGGTCAGTAGTGTTAGGTGTATATATGGTCAGTAGTGTGATATTAATTAGTGTGTGTAAGGTGTATATATGGTCAGTAGTGTGATATTAATTAGTGTGTGTAAGGTGTATATATGGTCAGCTTATGCTCCTCCTTCAGATTCATCATATTATGATGAGCAGTTTTGTGACAATCTCCATACAGAATTCCTTCAATTTCAGGCAGAGGGTAAAGTGCTTCTTTGTGGAGATTTCAGTGTGAGAACAGGTTCTGAGCCTGATTACACTGATACGGGAGGTAACCACCACATATTGGGACACCCCTCCTTGTACAGTAGCCCTATTATAAATAATAGAAACAGTCCTGACCAAATACTGAACAACAACAGGAAGGAGCTAGAGCATCTTTGTCGAGCCTTAGGCCTGTACATGTTTAATAGTAGAATCAGAGTGGACTCTTTAGATCAGTTTACTTCCTGCTCAGCTCTTGGGACAAGTGTAGTCCATTATGACATCACTGACATCGACCCCTCCTCCATTAGTGCATTCACTGTCAGACCACAGACACTATTGTCACATCACAGTTAGATCAACGTGTTTCTGAAGAAATTAACCAGCAATACTCATTCAAAAAAACAGCCCAATAAACTCTACAACATGATGGGCTCCAAACAGTGCAGAGAAATTCATTGAAACATTGAACGCAAATGAAATGATGAACTCTATACAGGTCTTCAAAAACTCACAAAACACTAAAGAAGGTGTCAGTTCTGCTCCTCAAAACATCAATTGCATCCAAACAGCATCAAAAGCACATTTGAGAAAACCAAAGAAATGTAACATCAGAAACAAAAAACAAAATGTTTCTGGAAAAACGGTTTGATAACGAATGTAAAACAATTAGAAAACACCAAAGATAAACATAAAATGAAAAACATAATCAGCAAAACAACCCAGAGCTGCACTATGAATACTGTGAAACTCTGGAACAGTAGAAACATACACTGACTAAAACAACCCAGAGATGCACTATGAATACTGTGAAACTCTGGAACAGTAGAAACATACACTGACTAAAACAACCCAGAGATACACTATGAATACTGTGAAACTCTGGAACAGTAGAAACATACACTGACTAAAACAATCCAGAGATACACTATGAATACTGTGAAACTCTGGAACAGTAGAAACATACACTGACTAAAACAACCCAGAGATGCACTATGAATACTGTGAAACTCTGGAACAGTAGAAACATACACTGACTAAAACAACCCAGAGATACACTATGAATACTGTGAAACTCTGGAACAGTAGAAACATACACTGACTAAAACAACCCAGAGATACACTATGAATACTCTGGAACAGTAGAAACATACACTGACTAAAACAACCCAGAGATACACTATGAATACTGTGAAACTCTGGAACAGTAGAAACATACACTGACTAAAACAACCCAGAGCTGCACTATGAATACTGTGAAACTCTGGAACAGTAGAAACATACACTGACTAAAACAACCCAGAGATACACTATGAATACTGTGAAACTCTGAAACAGTAGAAACATACACTGACTAAAACAACCCAGAGATACACTATGAATACTCTGGAACAGTAGAAACATACACTGACTAAAACAACCCAGAGATACACTATGAATACTGTGAAACTCTGGAACAGTAGAAACATACACTGACTAAAACAACCCAGAGATACACTATGAATACTGTGAAACTCTGAAACAGTAGAAACATACACTGACTAAAACAACCCAGAGATACACTATGAATACTGTGAAACTCTGGAACAGTAGAAACATACACTGACTAAAACAACCCAGAGATACACTATGAATACTGTGAAACTCTGGAACAGTAGAAACATACACTGACTAAAACAACCCAGAGATACACTATGAATACTGTGAAACTCTGGAACAGTAGAAACATACACTGACTAAAACAACCCAGAGATACACTATGAATACTGTGAAACTCTGGAACAGTAGAAACATACACTGACTAAAACAACCCAGAGATACACTATGAATACTGTGAAACTCTGGAACAGTAGAAACATACACTGACTAAAACAATCCAGAGATACACTATGAATACTGTGAAACTCTGGAACAGTAGAAACATACACTGACTAAAACAACCCAGAGATACACTATGAATACTCTGGAACAGTAGAAACATACACTGACTAAAACAACCCAGAGATACACTATGAATACTGTGAAACTCTGGAACAGTAGAAACATACACTGACTAAAACAACCCAGAGATACACTATGAATACTGTGAAACTCTGGAACAGTAGAAACATACACTGACTAAAACAATCCAGAGATACACTATGAAAACTGTGGAACAGTAGAAACATACACTGACTAAAACAACCCAGAGATACACTATGAATACTGTGAAACTCTGGAACAGTAGAAACATACACTGACTAAAACAATCCAGAGATACACTATGAATACTGTGAAACTCTGGAACAGTAGAAACATACACTGACTAAAACAACCCAGAGATACAATATGAATACTCTGGAACAGTAGAAACATACACTGACTAAAACAACCCAGAGATACACTATGAATACTGTGAAACTCTGGAACAGTAGAAACATACACTGACTAAAACAACCCAGAGATACACTATGAATACTGTGAAACTCTGGAACAGTAGAAACATACACTGACTAAAACAATCCAGAGATACACTATGAAAACTGTGGAACAGTAGAAACATACACTGACTAAAACAACCCAGAGATACACTATGAATACTGTGAAACTCTGGAACAGTAGAAACATACACTGACTAAAACAATCCAGAGATACACTATGAATACTGTGAAACTCTGGAACAGTAGAAACATACACTGACTAAAACAACCCAGAGATACACTATGAATACTCTGGAACAGTAGAAACATACACTGACTAAAACAACCCAGAGATACACTATGAATACTGTGAAACTCTGGAACAGTAGAAACATACACTGACTAAAACAATCCAGAGATACACTATGAATACTGTGAAACTCTGGAACAGTAGAAACATACACTGACTAAAACAATCCAGAGATACACTATGAAAACTGTGGAACAGTAGAAACATACACTGACTAAAACAACCCAGAGATACACTATGAATACTGTGAAACTCTGGAACAGTAGAAACATACACTGACTAAAACAATCCAGAGATACACTATGAATACTGTGGAACAGTAGAAACATACACTGACTAAAACAACCCAGAGATACACTATGAATACTGTGAAACTCTGGAACAGTAGAAACATACACTGACTAAAACAACCCAGAGATACACTATGAATACTGTGAAACTCTGGAACAGAAGAAACATACACTGACTAAAACAACCCAGAGATACACTATGAATACTGTGAAACTCTGGAACAGTAGAAACATACACTGACTAAAACAACCCAGAGATACACTATGAATACTGTGAAACTCTGGAACAGTAGAAACATACACTGACTAAAACAACCCAGAGATACACTATGAATACTGTGAAACTCTGGAACAGTAGAAACATACACTGACTAAAACAACCCAGAGATACACTATGAATACTGTGAAACTCTGGAACAGTAGAAACATACACTGACTAAAACAACCCAGAGATACACTATGAATACTGTGAAACTCTGGAACAGTAGAAACATACACTGACTAAAACAACCCAGAGATACACTATGAATACTGTGAAACTCTGGAACAGTAGAAACATACACTGACTAAAACAACCCAGAGATACACTATGAATACTGTGAAACTCTGGAACAGTAGAAACATGCACTGACTAAAACAACCCAGAGATACACTATGAATACTGTGAAACTCTGGAACAGTAGAAACATACACTGACTAAAACAACCCAGAGATACACTATGAATACTGTGAAACTCTGGAACAGAAGAAACATACACTGACTAAAACAACCCAGAGATACACTATGAATACTGTGAAACTCTGGAACAGAAGAAACATACACTGACTAAAACAACCCAGAGATACACTATGAATACTGTGAAACTCTGGAACAGTAGAAACATACACTGACTAAAACAACCCAGAGATACACTATGAATACTGTGAAACTCTGGAACAGAAGAAACATACACTGACTAAAACAACCCAGAGATACACTATGAATACTGTGAAACTCTGGAACAGAAGAAACATACACTGACTAAAACAACCCAGAGATACACTATGAATACCGTGAAACTCTGGAACAGTAGAAACATACACTGACTAAAACAACCCAGAGATACACTATGAATACCGTGAAACTCTGGAACAGAAGAAACATACACTGACTAAAACAACCCAGAGATACACTATGAAAACCGTGAAACTCTGGAACAGAAGAAACATACACTGACTAAAACAACCCAGAGATACACTATGAATACTGTGAAACTCTGGAACAGTAGAAACATACACTGACTAAAACAACCCAGAGATACACTATGAATACTGTGAAACTCTGGAACAGTAGAAACATACACTGACTAAAACAACCCAGAGATACACTATGAATACTGTGAAACTCTGGAACAGTAGAAACATACACTGACTAAAACAACCCAGAGATACACTATGAATACTGTGAAACTCTGGAACAGTAGAAACATACACTGACTAAAACAATCCAGAGATACACTATGAAAACTGTGGAACAGTAGAAACATACACTGACTAAAACAACCCAGAGATACACTATGAATACTGTGAAACTCTGGAACAGTAGAAACATACACTGACTAAAACAACCCAGAGATACACTATGAATACTGTGAAACTCTGGAACAGTAGAAACATACACTGACTAAAACAACCCAGAGATACACTATGAATACTGTGAAACTCTGGAACAGAAGAAACATACACTGACTAAAACAACCCAGAGATACACTATGAATACTGTGAAACTCTGGAACAGTAGAAACATACACTGACTAAAACAACCCAGAGATACACTATGAATACTGTGAAACTCTGGAACAGTAGAAACATACACTGACTAAAACAACCCAGAGATACACTATGAATACTGTGAAACTCTGGAACAGTAGAAACATACACTGACTAAAACAACCCAGAGATACACTATGAATACTGTGAAACTCTGGAACAGTAGAAACATACACTGACTAAAACAACCCAGAGATACACTATGAATACTGTGAAACTCTGGAACAGTAGAAACATACACTGACTAAAACAACCCAGAGATACACTATGAATACTGTGAAACTCTGGAACAGTAGAAACATACACTGACTAAAACAACCCAGAGATACACTATGAATACTGTGAAACTCTGGAACAGAAGAAACATACACTGACTAAAACAACCCAGAGATACACTATGAATACTGTGAAACTCTGGAACAGAAGAAACATACACTGACTAAAACAACCCAGAGATACACTATGAATACCGTGAAACTCTGGAACAGTAGAAACATACACTGACTAAAACAACCCAGAGATACACTATGAATACCGTGAAACTCTGGAACAGAAGAAACATACACTGACTAAAACAACCCAGAGATACACTATGAAAACCGTGAAACTCTGGAACAGAAGAAACATACACTGACTAAAACAACCCAGAGATACACTATGAATACTGTGAAACTCTGGAACAGTAGAAACATACACTGACTAAAACAACCCAGAGATACACTATGAATACTGTGAAACTCTGGAACAGTAGAAACATACACTGACTAAAACAACCCAGAGATACACTATGAATACTGTGAAACTCTGGAACAGTAGAAACATACACTGACTAAAACAACCCAGAGATACACTATGAATACTGTGAAACTCTGGAACAGTAGAAACATACACTGACTAAAACAACCCAGAGATACACTATGAATACTGTGAAACTCTGGAACAGTAGAAACATACACTGACTAAAACAACCCAGAGATACACTATGAATACTGTGAAACTCTGAAACAGTAGAAACATACACTGACTAAAACAACCCAGAGATACACTATGAATACTGTGAAACTCTGGAACAGAAGAAACATACACT
This sequence comes from Thymallus thymallus, assembly GCA_023634145.1. Classification (NCBI taxonomy): domain Eukaryota; kingdom Metazoa; phylum Chordata; class Actinopteri; order Salmoniformes; family Salmonidae; genus Thymallus; species Thymallus thymallus. Next base: position 23,832,354 of record CM042422.1, read on the forward strand.
GACTAAAACAACCCAGAGATACACTATGAATACTGTGAAACTCTGGAACAGTAGAAACATACACTGACTAAAACAACCCAGAGATACACTATGAATACTGTGAAACTCTGGAACAGTAGAAACATACACTGACTAAAACAACCCAGAGATACACTATGAATACTGTGAAACTCTGGAACAGTAGAAACATACACTGACTAAAACAACCCAGAGATACACTATGAATACTGTGAAACTCTGGAACAGTAGAAACATACACTGACTAAAACAACCCAGAGATACACTATGAATACTGTGAAACTCTGGAACAGTAGAAACATACACTGACTAAAACAACCCAGAGATACACTATGAATACTGTGAAACTCTGGAACAGTAGAAACATACACTGACTAAAACAACCCAGAGATACACTATGAATACTGTGAAACTCTGGAACAGTAGAAACATACACTGACTAAAACAACCCAGAGATACACTATGAATACTGTGAAACTCTGGAACAGTAGAAACATACACTGACTAAAACAACCCAGAGATACACTATGAATACTGTGAAACTCTGGAACAGTAGAAACATACACTGACTAAAACAACCCAGAGAGACACTATGAATACTGTGAAACTCTGGAACAGTAGAAACATACACTGACTAAAACAACCCAGAGAGACACTATGAATACTGTGAAACTCTGGAACAGTAGAAACATACACTGACTAAAACAACCCAGAGATACACTATGAATACTGTGAAACTCTGGAACAGTAGAAACATACACTGACTAAAACAACCCAGAGATACACTATGAATACTGTGAAACTCTGGAACAGTAGAAACATACACTGACTAAAACAACCCAGAGATACACTATGAATACTGTGAAACTCTGGAACAGTAGAAACATACACTGACTAAAACAACCCAGAGATACACTATGAATACTGTGAAACTCTGGAACAGTAGAAACATACACTGACTAAAACAACCCAGAGATACACTATGAATACTGTGAAACTCTGGAACAGTAGAAACATACACTGACTAAAACAATCCAGAGATACACTATGAATACTGTGAAACTCTGAAACAGTAGAAACATACACTGACTAAAACAATCCAGAGATACACTATGAATACTGTGAAACTCTGGAACAGTAGAAACATACACTGACTAAAACAACCCAGAGATACACTATGAATACTGTGGAACAGTAGAAACATACACTGACTAAAACAACCCAGAGATACACTATGAATACTGTGAAACTCTGGAACAGTAGAAACATACACTGACTAAAACAACCCAGAGATACACTATGAATACTGTGAAACTCTGGAACAGTAGAAACATACACTGACTAAAACAACCCAGAGATACACTATGAATACTGTGAAACTCTGGAACAGTAGAAACATACACTGACTAAAACAACCCAGAGATACACTATGAATACTGTGAAACTCTGGAACAGTAGAAACATACACTGACTAAAACAACCCAGAGATACACTATGAATACTGTGAAACTCTGGAACAGTAGAAACATACACTGACTAAAACAATCCAGAGATACACTATGAATACTCTGGAACAGTAGAAACATACACTGACTAAAACAACCCAGAGATACACTATGAATACTCTGGAACAGTAGAAACATACACTGACTAAAACAACCCAGAGATACACTATGAATACTGTGAAACTCTGAAACAGTAGAAACATACACTGACTAAAACAACCCAGAGATACACTATGAATACTGTGGAACAGTAGAAACATACACTGACTAAAACAACCCAGAGATACACTATGAATACTGTGAAACTCTGGAACAGTAGAAACATACACTGACTAAAACAACCCAGAGATACACTATGAATACTGTGAAACTCTGGAACAGTAGAAACATACACTGACTAAAACAACCCAGAGATACACTATGAATACTGTGAAACTCTGGAACAGTAGAAACATACACTGACTAAAACAACCCAGAGATACACTATGAATACTGTGAAACTCTGGAACAGTAGAAACATACACTGACTAAAACAACCCAGAGATACACTATGAATACTGTGAAACTCTGGAACAGTAGAAACATACACTGACTAAAACAATCCAGAGATACACTATGAATACTCGGAAGAAACATACACTGACTAAAACAACCCAGAGATACACTATGAATACTCTGGAACAGTAGAAACATACACTGACTAAAACAACCCAGAGATACACTATGAATACTGTGAAACTCTGGAACAGTAGAAACATACACTGACTAAAACAACCCAGAGATACACTATGAATACTGTGAAACTCTGGAACAGTAGAAACATACACTGAAACGCAAGAAATTTAATTATACCAATAAAACACTTGATGAAATAAACAATTCAAATTGACCAGAATCAGTTCTGGGACATGTGGAACTATTTAAGCACAACAAAGCCACAAGAATTAGCCATACAAGATGAAGTCATTTGGAAAACTTATTTTGATAATCTATACAAAAACATCCCACAAAAAGACAACATACCCAATTAGAAATTCAAGAAAAATGTAACATCCATGAATCAGTCATTAAAAACAACCAAAATCCATTAGATTACCCAATAACCCAACAAGAACTAAATGAAAAGCTGAAAAGGCTTGTGGTCTAGATAACACCAGAAATGAAATGCTGAAAAACAGCACACCTGAGTTGCAAAATGCTTAGATTGTTCAACATGGTGCTAACTTCTGTCTGCTTTCCTGATATCTGGAACCAGGGGCTCATCTGCCTAAACCACAAAAGTGGAGACAAATCAGACCCCAATAGTTACAGTAGTGTGATATTAATTAGTGTGTGTAAGGTGTATATATGGTCAGTAGTGTTAGGTGTATATATGGTCAGTAGTGTTAGGTGTATATATTGTGTTGTGTGTCTTGCCTCTCAAATCTCCTTATAGACAAATAATTCCCTGCCAGAATAAACAGACAGGTGTCCCATAATTCCCTGTCAGAAAAAACAGACAGGTGTCCCATAATTTCCTGTCAGAAAAAACAGACAGGTGTCCCATAATTTCCTGTCAGAATAAACAGACAGGTGTCCCATAATTCCCTGTCAGAATAAACAGACAGGTGTCCCACTTACTATTCTATTCCATCCTTCTCCCTCTTCACCTTCATCCCCCTCTCTTGCCCCCCCCTTCCCTCTCTCTCTCTCTCTCTCTCTCTCTTCTCCTCCCCCTCCCTTTTCCCTCTCTCAACCCCTTCTCTGTGTGTTCCTGAAGATCTGAACCAGCTAGGGGCCTCTATTTCTCTGTTCTCCAACATCATATTTAATGCCATCAGTAACCAGCTAGGGGCCTCTATTTCTCTGTTCTCCAACATCATATTTAATGCCATCAGTAACCAGCTAGGGGCCTCTAGTTCTCTGTTCTCCAACATCATATTTAATGCCATCAGTAACCAGCTAGGGGCCTCTAGTTCTCTGTTCTCCAACATCATATTTAATGCCATCAGTAACCAGCTAGGGGCCTCTATTTCTCTGTTCTCCAACATCATATTTAATGCCATCAGTAACCAGCTAGGGGCCTCTATTTCTCTGTTCTCCAACATCATATTTAATGCCATCAGTAACCAGCTAGGGGCCTCTAGTTCTCTGTTCTCCAACATCATATTTAATGCCATCAGTAACCAGCTAGGGGCCTCTATTTCTCTGTTCTCCAACATCATATTTAATGCCATCAGTAACCAGCTAGGGGCCTCTAGTTCTCTGTTCTCCAACATCATATTTAATGCCATCAGTAACCAGCTAGGGGCCTCTAGTTCTCTGTTCTCCAACATCATATTTAATGCCATCAGTAACCAGCTAGGGGCCTCTAGTTCTCTGTTCTCCAACATCATATTTAATGCCATCAGTAACCAGCTAGGGGCCTCTAGTTCTCTGTTCTCCAACATCATATTTAATGCCATCAGTAACCAGCTAGGGGCCTCTAGTTCTCTGGCAGCTGGCGCTTGTGGAACATTCTAAACATTCTCTGACGCACATCCACACACTTGAGGTTAGGTTGCAGTGTGATGCTAAACTCAGTCCCACTAGAAAACAGAGGAACCAAACAAAGGTTCCTACCACTTTAACCACTTGACAGGGCATAATTACTTGTTTGATTGATGAGGGAGATGGAGAGAGAGATAGAGGGAGAGGAAGAGGTAGAGGAGGAGGAGGAGGGTACATTTCGGAGTCCCCCTTTTTCTCATGGGGATTCCCTTGTTGACAGCACACACACACTCAATTGAAGTTACTTAATTAGCAAATGTCTAACATCAACAAAAGCCTTGACGTAGGCTATGACACAGGCTATGACACAGGCTATGACACAGGCTATGACACAGGCTATGACACAGGAGCTTCTCTAAAAAGAAAAGAGTGCATTCTTCCTCTTCTCAGCCAACATTTCTCCACTCCATTCTCTCTTTCCATCTCTACCACTGCTCTACGAATCAGCTAACCCTTGGTGTGTTCCTGGGAAATGTAAAGGATTGGTTTAATGTTCTATACTAGAATCCCCTTTAGCTGTCGCCATGGTGACCGCTAGTCTTCCTGGGATCCACATTGACACAGTGTAGAGCTGAAGGTTCATGGCAACAGCAGTGATGGCTGTGAATGAGGAGGAATTGTGTGTGTGTGTGTGTGTGTGTGTGTGTAAAACTGTGTGTGTGTGTGTGTGTGTGTGTAAAACTGTGTCTGTGTGTGTGTGTAAAACTGTGTCTGTGTGTGTGTGTGTGTGTGTGTAAAACTGTGTGTGTGTGTGTGTGTGTGTGTGTGTGTGTGTGTGTGTGTGTGTGTGTGTAAAACTGTGTGTGTGTGTGTGTGTAAATCTGTGTGTGTGTGTGTGTGTGTAAAACTGTGTGTGTGTGTGTAAAACTGTGTGTGTGTAACTAACTGTGTGTGTCTGTGTGTACCAGGCCCAGGTCCAGCACTCATTGGACAGCACCATGTCACTCCAACAGAGAGCTGCGGTTGGTCTACGGCTGAGGAAGGAGGCGGGGATTGATGTTGACGGACATGGCAGCAGCCCAATGTCTAATCAAGACTCTGGAGTACTGGATGTAGAGGGGGAGGAGAATGAAGATGAGGTACCTTTGTGGGGGGTTTGTAGTGTGTGTTGGGTGACCCCTCCACCTCTCCATCCCTACCTCCCTCTCTTGTATTCTTGTACACCCTTGAAACCTCACTCCCTCCCCTCCTCTCCTCCCTCTTTCCTGTGCCAGAGCTGAGACGGAGGGCATTCTCCTGTTAACTGCTGCCAATCTTACCACCGCTCCCTTCCACCCTCCCATTCTACTGTTGGTGTCCCTCCTCTCCTCCCTCAGTGTGAGGGGTGGGTCGAGGCCAGGGGAGAGGGTGAGGGGTGGGTCAAGGCTAGGGGAGAGGGTGAGGGGTGGGTCAAGGCTAGGGGAGAGGGTGAGAGGTGGGTCAAGGCTAGGGGAGAGGATGTAAGGTGGACGGACGCTAGGCCAGGGTGGTCTCCTTTCAGCCCTAGTCTGCCCTTTCAAACGAAGACCGTAGTCACAGCCCTGTTCTTAACTCCCCTTTTATTGATCATACTCCCCTACCTCTGGCCTAGCCTTGACCGACCCCTACTCCCCTACCTCTGGCCTAGCCTTGACCGACCCCTACTCCCCTACCTCTGGCCTAGCCTTGACCGACCCCTGACCCTTTCCCTGGGGTTGGTAGGACTCCAAACTAAATAACATTCCAGTGGGTTTGTTTTCTTATTGTGAGTGCGTTTCCCCTCCTGTCCCAGGGCAGTGCAGTTCTCAGGTCAGTACATGAGCCTGGTGCTGTTCTCAGGTCTGTACATGAGCCTGGTGGTGTTCTCAGGTCAGTACATGAAAGCCTGGTGCTGTTCTCAGGTCAGTACATGAAAGCCTGGTGCTGTTCTCAGGTCAGTACATGAAAGCTTGGTGCTGTTCTCAGGTCAGTACATGAAAGCCTGGTGGTGTTCTCAGGTCAGTACATGAAAGCCTGGTGCTGTTCTCAGGTCAGTACATGAAAGCCTGGTGCTGTTCTCAGGTCAGTACATGAAAGCTTGGTGCTGTTCTCAGGTCAGTACATGAAAGCCTGGTGCTGTTCTCAGGTCTGTACGTGAAAGCCTGGTGCTGTTCTCAGGTCTGTACGTGAAAGCCTGGTGCTGTTCTCAGATCTGTACATGAAAGCCTGGTGCTGTTCTCAGATCTGTACATGAAAGCCTGGTGTTGTTCTCAGGTCTGTACATGAAAGCCTGGTGTTGTTCTCAGGTCTGTACATGAAAGCCTGGTGTTGTTCTCAGGTCTGTACATGAAAGCCTGGTGTTGTTCTCAGGTCTGTACATGAAAGCCTGGTGTTGTTCTCAGGTCTGTACATGAAAGCCTGGTGTTGTCTTCCACCTTGATTTTAACTGCTAAGAAACTGTTTTCCACAGAGCTAGGGACAGGATGTTGTTTGCGTGATTCGTCAGAACATCAGGTCTCAAAAAATAATGACCCTGCCAACTCCTCTACCCTTTGGAGAGGGTCAAATGGTCAAGCAGTCAACTTGTATTGACTTCCTGCTACTGCTGGATGCCACTATAGAGATGAAAGGAACACCACACGCTTTCCCTCTTTTTCAATACGGTGGATAAGAAGGGGTATGCCAGGTGTACGCTCTGCCTGAAGAGATACATTATGCCAACACAGGGTATCATGCTCTGCTGGCACATTGTAGAACAGATGTCCACAGGCAGAAAGTGTACAATGTAATAAGATATTGCTTTTGTTGTGTTGAACTTAACAGTAACACTGTGTGAGTGAGGGTGGATTGTTACATGTTTTACTCAGTGAATGTTATTTTTGAACACATGTAGCCTTGAGCACTTGATCCATGTCTACTATAGATGCCAATATAATAGAGCAGCAATACAATGCCTGTTTGTTTCATTCTATTTCTACCTTGTTTTCCCCAAGTGTAATATTTAGGTGTGTGGTAACAAGCGTTCTATTATAAAGGCTGTCATGGCTGACTGCAATATTAGTGGAGTGTTTTTTCTCAGGACTTGAGTGTCATTTCCAGTAAAGTCTAGGCAACAAATAACATTGGATTGCTTTCTTTAAATGTTTTGCCTGTGTGTTTCTGTCTCTCAGCCTGTGTACTAATATAGTGTTTCTGTCTCTCAGCCTGTGTACTAATATAGTGTTTCTGTCTCTCAGCCTGTGTACTAATATAGTGTTTCTGTCTCTCAGCCTGTGTACTAACATAGTGTTTCTGTCTCTCAGCCTGTGTACTAATATAGTGTTTCTGTCTCTCAGCCTGTGTACTAATATAGTGTTTCTGTCTCTCAGCCTGTGTACTAATATAGTGTTTCTGTCTCTCAGCCTGTGTACTAATATAGCGTTTCTGTCTCTCAGCCTGTGTACTAATATAGTGTTTCTCTCTCTCAGCCTGTGTACTAATATAGTGTTTCTGTCTCTCAGCCTGTGTACTAATATAGTGTGTCTGTCTCTCAGCCTGTGTACTAATATAGTGTTTCTGTCTCTCAGCCTGTGTACTAACATAGTGTTTCTGTCTCTCAGCCTGTGTACTAATATAGTGTTTCTGTCTCTCAGCCTGTGTACTAATATAGTGTTTCTGTCTCTCAGCCTGTGTACTAATATAGTGTTTCTGTCTCTCAGCCTGTGTACTAATATAGCGTTTCTGTCTCTCAGCCTGTGTACTAATATAGTGTTTCTCTCTCTCAGCCTGTGTACTAATATAGTGTTTCTCTCTCTCAGCCTGTGTACTAATATAGTGTTTCTGTCTCTCAGCCTGTGTACTAATATAGTGTTTCTGTCTCTCAGCCTGTGTACTAATATAGTGTTTCTGTCTCTCAGCCTGTGTACTAATATAGTGTTTCTGTCTCTCAGCCTGTGTACTAATATAGTGTTTCTGTCTCTCAGCCTGTGTACTAATATAGTGTTTCTGTCTCTCTCAGCCTGTGTACTAATATAGTGTTTCTGTCTCTCTCAGCCTGTGTACTAATATAGTGTTTCTGTCTCTCTCAGCCTGTGTACTAATATAGTGTTTCTGTCTCTCTCAGCCTGTGTACTAATTATAGTGTTTCTGTCTCTCTCAGCCTGTGTACTAATATAGTGTTTCTGTCTCTCAGCCTGTGTACTAATATAGTGTTTCTGTCTCTCAGCCTGTGTACTAATATAGTGTTTCTGTCTCTCAGCCTGTGTACTAATATAGTGTTTCTGTCTCTCAGCCTGTGTACTAATATAGTGTTTCTGTCTCTCAGCCTGTGTACTAATATAGTGTTTCTGTCTCTCAGCCTGTGTACTAATATAGTGTTTCTGTCTCTCAGCCTGTGTACTAATATAGTGTTTCTGTCTCTCTCAGCCTGTGTACTAATATAGTGTTTCTGTCTCTCTCAGCCTGTGTACTAATATAGTGTTTCTGTCTCTCAGCCTGTGTACTAATATAGTGTTTCTGTCTCTCTCAGGTACCAGGGGCCCAGGAGTTAGTAGACTTCTCTCCAGTGTACCGATGCCTCCACATCTATACCGTTCTGGTGAGTCTGTAAACTACCCATCCCTCTCCTCTCTTTTACCTCTCCTCTCCTCCTTTTACTAACTCCTCCGGCCCTGTTCTCTCTGCTGCCGCACGGCAAGTGGTTACTGGAGCGCCAAGTCTAGGTCCAAAAGGTTCCTTACAGCTTCTACCCCCAAGCCGTTAGATTGCTGAAAATGTAATCAAATGGCCACCCTCCCGTCCTCTCTCCATCCATCCCTCACTTCCTCTCTCCATCCATCCCTCCCTTCCTCTCTCCATCCATCCCTCCCTTCCTCTCTCCATCCCTCCCTCCCTCCCTCCCTCACAAGGATGGATCGCCGATGCAGGAAGTTTGATAGCTAGGTAGGGAGAGGAATGAGATATGGAGGAGGAGATAATTGATAGAGAGAGACCTGTCAAGAGGAGACTGAGTGCAGGAGGCTGACTACAGGACTGACTACAGGACTGACTACAGGACTGACTACAGGACTGACTACAGGACTGACTACAGGACTGACTACAGGACTGACTACAGGACTGAGAGGGCCATGGAAGGAGGAGGGTATGTTTGAGTGGAAGAGAGTCGAGGAGGAAAGAGGGGGAGGGATGGATGAGAGAAAGTAAATCGAAGAGGAGGGTGAAGGAAGTGGTAAAGAGAAAGGTGTGACTGCACCCTCAGGGTCTCTTTCTCTCTCTGCTGTTTATTTATGGTCCTTTGTTTTAGTGTGTCTCAGTCTCTGAAAGATGGCCGTGTGTGTGGCGGTTCTGGCCTTCACCCTCGGTCCACTGGCACAGAGGCATGCCTTTCAGATGACTGTTTATACCGGATAATAACATTCCAAGTTCTTTGACCTATTCAATAATCAATAGAAATCACATCCTAATCATCGTATTCAATATCCTATAAACATTTCAACAATCGAGAACATTATAAATATTTTATTCAATAGACAAGTTCAGAGAGAGAACAGAGAAGTACTCCATCTAAACCAGAGAAGTACTCCATCTAAACCAGAGAAGTATTCCATCTAAACCAGAGAAGTACTCCATCTAAACCAGAGAAGTACTCCATCTAAACCAGAGAAGTACTCCATCTAAACCAGAGAAGTACTCCATCTAAACCAGAGAAGTACTCTGTGTGTGTGTGTGTGTGTGTGTGTGTGTGTGTGTGTGTGTGTGTGTGTGTGTGTGTGTGTGTGTGTGTGTGTGTGTGTGTGTGTGTGTAAGTATTATTAAACAATGGGCTGAGCGGTGAAGGGTTCTTGGTGCATTTCTGGTTGTGTTTGAAGGAAACACACTCTGGGGCCGTGGGCCAGCACAGTGTAGGGCCAACACTGCTGTTTACATTGATCATAATTCCTATCAGATTTTACTGTGTGTGTAGAGAACAAAGGCATATTGTTCTTCACCATGACTGTAATATGGTGGAATTTTAACATGGGGAGAGACTGTGGGAGACGGGAGAGGGGGTAGGAGGGGGGGAGGGAGACGGGGGAGGGAGAGGAGAGGGGGGGAGGGAGAGGAGAGGAGAGGAGAGGGAGGCGGGAGAGGAGAGGAGAGGGAGGCGGGAGAGTAGAGAACAAAACAAAGGTCTTGATTGGATGGGATTCCAGGTCCACAGTAAAAATAAATGGTGTGTGTGTGTGTGTGTGTGTTTCCGAACTGGTGAAACTGTCCAAACGAGCCCCCCACTAAGATGTCTGGCAGTAGAGAACATTCCAGAATCTAGAAGGTCTGTTCATTCCTTAGGCCCAATAGTCACCAGCAACGTGGCCCAGCTCTGGTGTTTGGAGCTTATGCACTAAGGATCCCTGTGACCTCCAGCTGCACCTCCACCTCTCTCCAGACTGTTAGTATTGTGTATATGAAGGTTGTCCATTCAGCAGTCGTCTTTAAAGATGGAATCCGCAGCAGGGGAAACGATGCCGCTGTCCGCCCCATGGACGGTTTTATTATTTTGGTTTTCCGTCGCACAATGTGGTCAAAACATTGCGGTACATATTCTTCTGTGCAATGATGATAGAGGAAGAAAACAGTGCTGGTTGTTTGCAATAACTTATTTAATGTGATTGCAATAAGTTGTTTTAATATTGCAAACAGACATGACAGTTTCACCATTAAGGGTTTCAGCTTTTAGTCCTGTACGGTACAAACACTTGATTTTTGACCTGTTAACAGACCTCTCTGCCACGCCCCCCTTTGTCTAGCAGCCACTCTCTCACTCATCTCTCTCTCCCGTCCTCCTGCTCTCTCACTCATCTCTCTCTCCCGTCCTCCTGCTCTCTCACTCATCTCTCTCTCCCCTCTCCCCTCCTCCCTCCCCTCTCTCTCACTCATCTCTCTCTCCCGTCCTCCTGCTCTCTCACTCATCTCTCTCTCCCCTCTCCCCTCCTCCCTCCCCTCTCTCTCACTCATCTCTCTCTCCCCTCCTCCTTCTCTCTCTCACTCATCTCTCTCTCATCTCCTCCCTCCCCCCTCTCTCACTCATCTCTCTCTCCCCTCCTCCTTCTCTCTCTCACTCATCTCTCTCATCTCCTCCCTCCCCCCTCTCTCACTCATCTCTCTCTCCCCTCCTCCCTCCCTCATCTCTCTCTCCCCTCCTCCCTCCCTCATCTCTCTCTCCCCTCCTCCCTCCCTCATCTCTCTCTCATCTCTCTCTCCCCTCCTCTCTCTCTCCCCTCCTCTCTCTCTCTCTCATCTCTCTCTCACTCATCTCTCTCTCTCTCTCCCCTCCTCCCTCTCCCCTCTCCCTCTCCCACTTCACCCCTCTCCCTCTCCCACTTCTCCCCTCTCCCTCTCCCTCTCTCCCCTCCTCCCTCTCCCACTTCTCCCCTCCTCCCTCTCTCCTCTCATCTCTCTCTCCCCTCCTCTCTCTCTCCCCTCCTCTCTCACTCATCTCTCTCTCTCCCCTCCTCTCTCCCCTCCTCCCTCTCCCTCTCTCCCCTCTCTCCCCTCTCCCTCTCCCACTTCTCCCCTCTGCCTCTCCCTGAGGGACTGCTGCTGCTGTGTATCTGAGATCAGGGAGCTTTGAGCACTTTCTCTCTATATTCAATAGACATTGTTCTCATTGAGAGAACTGCCAAGGTGTTGAAAACAATTCATCCAAGGACCTAATTTCTCTTAGGAAATACTACAGTTTCTCTTCAAGTAATGTTCATTATAACAGCACACCAGAGGTCAGCATGTTCTGGCCTTAGCGCTACCTGGTTGTGGGGGTGTGCACAGAAATGTTCTGTTCAAGACCGAGACCAGAGGGGGTCGAGACACACTGTACATAGATGTTCTATTGTATTGTCACACTGCTTTGCTTTGTCTTGGCCAGGTTGCAGTTGTAAATGAGAACTTATTCTCACCTGGCCTACCTGGTTAAATAAAGGTGAAAGAAATAAACGTCTGTCCGTCTGTCCTTCCGTCCGTCTGTCCATCTGGTCGTCTGTCCGTCCGTCTGTCTATCCATCCTCTTGAGTCACAAGTTAACCTCTTGACTTCTAACCTCTTTCCAACATATTTTCAGATCTAACAGTATAATGAACTTATGAGTGTCAAGACATGGCGACCTAAATGTTGTTGTGGCTACTGTCTCCTCTCTGTTGCCATGATGCCCGGCCGGTGTCTGAGGGTGTTGTCTGTTGTTTTTACCCAGGGTTCCCGGGAGCAGTTTGAGAACTACTACAGGAAGCAGAGAAGGAAACAGGCTCGCCTCGTACTGCAACCCCACTCTAACATGGTATACATCACCCCTCACTGCAACCCCACTCTAACATGGTATACATCACCCCTCACTGCAACCCCACTCTAACATGGTATACATCACCCCTCACTGCAACCCCACTCTAACATGGTATACATCACCCCTCACTGCAACCCCACTCTAACATGGTATACATCACCCCTCACTGCAACCCCACTCTAACATGGTATACATCACCCCTCACTGCAACCCCACTCTAACATGGTATACATCACCCCTCACTGCAACCCCACTCTAACATGGTATACATCACCCCTCACTGCAACCCCACTCTAACATGGTATACATCACCCCTCACTGCAACCCCACTCTAACATGGTATACATCACCCCTCACTGCAACCCCACTCTAACATGGTAGACATCACTACCCCACCACACCCTCACTACTCCACCACACCCTCACTACTCCACCACACCCTCACTACTCCACCACACCCTCACTACCCCACCAACTTTGAATTTTTTTTAAATTAAGATCATTTTTTAAAGAGGTAAGTAGTTGTTTGAATAACAAACATTCTCCTGCTTTCTCCTTTTAGCACCAAACCTTGGAGGGATACAGGAAGTACTTCAATCAAATAGTAGGGTAAGTCCTCCTCCCCTTCTCTCTTCCCCTCCATCCCTCTAAAATGTTCTATTACTTGGCCAGGATGGATAATATGAACTCTCTGGATCTGCACTATATAGTGACACTCCTTTACCAGCCTTCCATTCATGTACTTCTCTCCTCCAACCCTCCATCCTCCCAGTCTGACCACTCTCAGCTCCAACCCTCCATCCTCCCATTCTGACCACTCTCAGCTCCAACCCTCCATCCTCCCAGTCTGACCACTCTCAGCTCCAACCCTCCATCCTCCCATTCTGACCACTCTCAGCTCCAACCCTCCATCCTCCCAGTCTGACCACTCTCAGCTCCAACCCTCCATCCTCCCATTCTGACCACTCTGTCCTCCAACCCTCCATCCTCCCATTCTGACCACTCTCTCCTTTCTCTGGGCTTGCTGACCACACACACACACACACACACACACACACACACACACACACACACACACACACACACACACACACACACACACAGTTTTGAAGATGTTTGAATCAGGATTGATGGTGTGTGAGGTGGCACGTTCATGTTATTCTGTGTGTGGGTGAGATGGCACATTCATGTTATTCTGTGTGTGGGTGAGGTGGCATATTCCCTTTTAGATGAGACGCAGGAGGTACCCACATGGGACACTCAAAGTCAACCTTAAATGAATAATTCTTTATTAACAGTTAACTGGAGAGGTTTCAACAGACTTGATGCACCATAGTACACAGGAGCAGTCCTGAAGAAAGAGCAGCCAACAAGTGCTCAGCTTATGTCCCAACTCCTTCAAAACAGTTGGAAAAGTATTCCTCATGAAGCTGGTTGAGAGAATGCCAAGAGTTTGCAAATCTGTCATCAAGGCAAAGGGTGGCTACTTTGAACAACCTAAAATATAAAATATGTTTAGATTTGTTTAACACTTTTGTGTTATTTCATAGTTTTGATGCCTTCAATTTTATTCTACAATGTAGAAAATAGTCTAAATAACTAAAAACCCTTGAATAAGTAGGTGTGTCCAAACTGGCTGGTACTGTACCTTATTTACATAAGTATTCAGACCATTTGCTATGACACTCCAAATTGAGGTGAAGTGCATCCTGTTTCCATTGATCATCCTTGAAATGTTTCTACAACTTGATTGGAGTCCATCTGTGGTAAATTCAATTGGTTGGACATGATTTGGAAAGGCACACACCTGTCTATGTAAGGCACCACAGTTAACAGTGCATGTCAGAGCAAAAACCAAGCCACAGGGTCGAAGGAATTGTCCGTAGAGCTCCGAGACAGGATTATGTTGAGGTACGGATCTGGGGAAGGGTACCAAAAAATGTCAACAGCAGTGAAGGTCCCTAAGAACACAGTGTCCCACCCCCACTTTGCTCACAACACCTCTGTTGAGACAATCAGCGACCCCACCTCCACCCCTGCTCCCTCTGGACTGATCCTCAACACTGATCCTGTGCTGTGGAAAACATCCTGCCTTGTCCCAGTGCCCAAGAAGGCGCACCCCACTGTCCTGAATGACTTCAGACCTGTAGCGCTAACATCCCACATCATGAAGACCTTGGAAAGGTTAGTCCTCGTTCATGTCAAACCCCTGGTGTGAACATCACTGGAAAAAGGGGGAGGCTTGCAAGCCGAAGAACACCATCCCAACCGTGAAGCACAGGGGTGGTAGCATCATGTTGTGGGGGTGCTTTGCTGCAGGAGGGACTGGTGCACTTCACAAAATAGATGGCATCATGAGGAAGGAAAATTATGTGGATATATTGAAACAACATCTCAAGACATCAGTCAGGAAGTTAAAGCTTGGTCGCAAATGAGTCTTCCAAATGGACAATGACCCCAAGTTGTGGCAAAATGGCTTAAAGACAACAAAGTCAAGGTATTGGAGTGGCCATCACAAAGTCCTGACCTCAATCCTATAGAACATTTGTGAGCAGAACTGAAAAAGCGTGTATGAGCAAGGAGGCCTACAAACCTGACTCAGTTACACCAGTTCTGTCAGGAGGAATGGGCCAAAATTCACCCAACTTATTGTGGGAAGCTTGTGGAAGGCTACCTGAAACGTTTGAACCAAGTTAAACAATTTAAAGGCAATGCTACCAAATACTAATTGAGTGTATGTAAACTTCTGACCCACTGGGAATGTGATGAAAGAAATAAAAGCTGAAATAAATCATTCTCTCTACTATTATTCTGACATTTCACATTCTTAAAATAAAGTGGTAATCCTAACTGACCTAAAACAGGGAATTTTTACTAGGATTAAATGTCCGCCCCAGGTCCAACATTCCCCGTACTGTTGATGTTATTATTGGTAATGTTAATGTAGTGGGTGTGATGATGACTGGG
This sequence comes from Thymallus thymallus, assembly GCA_023634145.1. Classification (NCBI taxonomy): domain Eukaryota; kingdom Metazoa; phylum Chordata; class Actinopteri; order Salmoniformes; family Salmonidae; genus Thymallus; species Thymallus thymallus. The sequence continues at coordinate 23,847,597 of CM042422.1, forward strand.
CTCCCGGCAGTGGTTACCAGTGGCAATGCTCACTCTGAGGCTGATACAACGGAGAATGGTGTGCCCAGTGTAAGAACAGACACGCAGGGTGGTGTGCCCAGTGTAAGAACAGACACGCAGGGTGGTGTGCCCAGTGTAAGAACAGACACGCAGGGTGGTGTGCCCAGTGTAAGAACAGACACGCAGGGTGGTGTGCCCAGTGTAAGAACAGACACGCAGGGTGGTGTGCCCAGTGTAAGAACAGACACGCAGGGTGGTGTGCCCAGTGTAAGAACAGACACGCAGGGTGGTGTGCCCAGTGTAAGAACAGACACGCAGGGTGGTGTGCCCAGTGTAAGAACAGACACGCAGGGTGGTGTGCCCAGTGTAAGAACAGACACGCAGGGTGGTGTGCCCAGTGTAAGAACAGACACGCAGGGTGGTGTGCCCAGTGTAAGAACAGACACGCAGGGTGGTGTGCCCAGTGTAAGAACAGACACGCAGGGTGGTGTGCCCAGTGTAAGAACAGACACGCAGGGTGGTGTGCCCAGTGTAAGAACAGACACGCAGGGTGGTGTGCCCAGTGTAAGAACAGACACGCAGGGTGGTGTGCCCAGTGTAAGAACAGACACGCAGGGTGGTGTGCCCAGTGTAAGAACAGACACGCAGGGTGGTGTGCCCAGTGTAAGAACAGACACGCAGGGTGAGGTGCAGGACTAGCAGATCTGTTCTCCTCAGGCCTAGATCTTAGTCATATCTACCTCACAGGTGGAGAAGGGTCTGGTGTTCGTAGCTCAGGCCTGAAACGGGTGTTTTCCATTTCTGTTAATGTCTATGCTCTCAATAGGCGGCTGACTGGATGCAGATATTTGAGAAGCTTAGACAGGACCTGCTGCAGTATGATAGACACAGCTGTATTGTAATGGAGTGGCTGGAACTGTACAACAGACTAAACACTAGATAGTCGGGGGTGGTCTTAACCAATCTGTTGACACCGCATGGACCAGTAGATGTGTGAAGGGACAGAAATCAGGGAGGATCTGATAGGATCTGTCAGTAAGGGGAGGCTAGATAGGATCTGTCAGTAAGGGGAGGCTAGATAGGATCTGTCAGTAAGGGGAGGCTAGATAGGATCTGTCAGTAAGGGGAGGCTAGAAAGGATCTGTCGGTAAGGGGAGCTGTAACAGGGTTCTGGGCTCCCAGATCTGCCCTAGTGGTGACAGTTGAGTATAGCTTGTTAGTTGTACCTCGTTTTACTGGCACTGTAGTGCTGCATTAATATTTTGGTGAGGGGTTTGGTGTTTATGGGTATCGTTGAAAAGGGAGGAAAGCTGAGTTTGAGAACCTAAGACAATGGTGTGAGGTGGGAAACACAGTAAGGCTGTTTAGAGAGCAGGACTCTGGGACAGCTAGGATAAGGTCTACTATTCAGAGGTTAGAGCAGGATATTCGAGACATTGAGGATAGCCTTATTGGGCAGCTGGACTCCGAGTCAGAGGGAGTTGAGTGCTAAGTGGATGCAGCTGGGGTCTGTTCTACAGGATCAGGGTTCATTAGAGCATGGGGGACTACCTTGACGGACATAGATGCTCAGAGTGTGTTGTTCTTCAACCTGGAGAGGAAGGTGGCACCGCAGAAGCAGATGTTCCATCTACAGCGTCCTTCAGCGTCTCTGATATCGGATCCAGCGGCAGATGACTGGACTTCTATGGAGATCTCCATGGTGACACAAAACACTGATCCTCAGTGTGTTCAGAAGATTCTCCAGGGCCTGCCTTAGCTTAGGCCTGAGCAGAGTGCTGAACTGGAGGGGCATCTTTTGTTTCAGGAACTAACAACGGATGTGCAGCAGCTCTCCCCAGGCCGTGCTCCGGGGGCTGATGGTGTATTTGGGGAGAGACCTCTTAGAGGTCTTTCGGGAGTCCATTGAGAGCTCTGTACTACCAGTCAGCTGCCAGCGGACAGTGCTGTCACTACTGCTGAAGAAGGGGGACTTGGCTCTATTGAAGAACTGGAGTCCGATGTCTCTAAAATACAAAGTGATAGTTCACAGGGACTAGGCATACTGTGAGACAACTTGTTTCTTTTGAGAGAGGGGATGTATGATCACGATATGGGACTCATTTTGATAGATCAAGAAAAAGGTTTTGATAGTGTTATGCTTATCTGTTTAGAACCATGGCACCATTTGGCCTGGGTAGCGGGTTTAGATCATGGGTCCAGCTATTGTACTGTGGGCTTCTGTTATGGTAAAAGTTGGGGGTGGGCTGAGCCGGCTAGTCCCAGTTAGCAGAGGGATCAGGCAGGGGTGTCCACTCTGGGGTCAGCTCTGCTGGTTAGCTGGGTTATCAGTTCCAGGGGTAGTAGGCGGGGAGACGGTTATCAGATCCAGGGGTTGTAGGTGGGGGAGACGATTATCAGATCCAGGGGTAGTAGGTGGGGGAGACGGTTATCAGTTCCAGGGGTAGTAGGTGGGGAGACGGTTATCAGATCCAGGGGTTGTAGGTGGGGGAGACGGTTATCAGTTCCAGGGGTAGTAGGCGGGGAGACGGTTATCAGATCCAGGGGTAGTAGGCGGGGAGACGGTTATCAGATCCAGGGGTAGTAGGTGGGGAGACGGTTATCAGATCCAGGGGTAGTAGGTGGGGAGACGGTTATCAGATCCAGGGGTAGTAGGCGGGGAGACGGTTTCATTGTCAGCTTATGCTGATGATGTAATAGTGTTTGTTAGAGGGGAGGGAGATGTAGAGAGGTTATCAGGGATTTACTGTTGTTTGAGGGGGCAGCATCAGCTAAGGTGAACTGGGAGAAAAGTGAGGGTCTGATTTATAGGGCGAGAGCAGGTACACTGGAGAGACACTGCTTGGGCTATTCTGAGGAGAGTAGGGGACCTTGGGTATGATAGGCACTTGTTCCTTTTGGATCTGGCGCAGGTCGTTATGTCGCTAGCCATGATTGGCTGAGATAATGAGTGGGCTGGAAATGCGAGAGATGAGTTCTGATTGGTCTGTCGTGTTGCAAGCTTCTGTCTATTTGAGCTTTTCAGTATGTGTAAGTAATCCTGTCTAACAGAGCTTTTAAAATATATATATATATATATTGCGTAGTAGAACTGCATAAGTGTTGCTCTCCACTTTCTGGAGGACCAAGTGTTGAAATCAGTAGAATTAGTGTGATAACTAAGGAGATGAAGAAAACACCTGTCTGGATTACATCTTCAAACTAAGGACAACCATGGCATCCATGACACGGAGAAGCGTCCATTCCATGTATGTTTATTTTATTTTATTTATTTCACCTTTATTTAACCAGGTAGGTTTTATTTCACCTTTATTTAACCAGGTAGGTTTTATTTCACCTTTATTTAACCAGGTAGGTCAGTTGAGAACAAGTTCTCATTTACAACTGCGACCTGGCCAAGACAAAGCAAAGCAGTGTGACAAAAAAAAAAAAAAAAAATATATATATATATATATATATATATATATATATATATATATATATATATATATATATATATATATATATATATATGGGTAAGATAGTCTAGCTAGCTACATATCAAATTTTTCAGTCGGTAACAAATAGACAAAGTATGGTAACTATTGATTCCCGACTGGTCTCCCTCTTATTACATCCTTCAGGATTAGTTTTTTCAAAACCCAGCATATCTTAAAGCTCTGCAGGTACACTGACCTGCCTCCTTTCACCATTACTACCCAGCAGGGTGAGGGAACCATCTTATCCTTGAAGACTCCGGAGCTGGGGGCCTTTTGCACAGCCAGCAAAAAGGCTCTTGTACACAGCTGTCAGGGTGTCTGTTCTGTGTGGAGGAGGAGACAGTGGGGAGGGGATGTCTGTTCTGTGGGGGGGAGGGGATATCTGTTCTGTGGGAGGAGGAGACAGTGGGGAGGGGGTGTCTGTTCTGTGGGGGGGAGGGGATATCTGTTCTGTGGGAGGAGGAGACAGTGGGGAGGGGGTGTCTGTTCTGTGGGGGGGAGGGGATATCTGTTCTGTGGGAGGAGGAGACAGTGGGGAGGGGGTGTCTGTTCTGTGGGGGGGAGGGGATATCTGTTCTGTGTGGAGGAGGAGACAGTGGGGAGGGGGTGTCTGTTCTGTGTGGAGGAGGAGACAGTGGGGAGGGGGTGTCTGTTCTGTGTGGAGGAGGAGACAGTGGGGAGGGGGTGTCTGTTCTGTGTGGAGGAGGAGACAGTGCAGCATCAGTATAACTTAGCCAACAGGCAAAGGGATTGCCTATTGAATTACCTGTTGGGGCAGATACAGGGGGGCGGGTGTACGGACCCCAGAGCTGATGAGGCTCCACTCACACTGGAGCATGTATATGGGTTGCTGCTGAACCATCTGGGGGACTTAGTAGGGGTGTGGGGCATGGGGGACGAGGAGGGGGACTTAGTAGGGGTGTGGGGCATGGGGGACGAGGAGGGGGACTTAGTAGGGGTGTGGGGCATGGGGGACGAGGAGGGGGACTTAGTAGGGGTGTGGGGCATGGGGGACGAGGAGGGGGACTTTGTAGGGGTGTGGGGCATGGGGGACGAGGAGGGGGACTTTGTAGGGGTGTGGGGCATGGGGGGGTTATGTACAGTGAATGGGGGGGGCTTGGTTTTAACTTTCTTGGTCTTTCTCTCTTTCTTCCCCCAGGTTCTTCGTGGTAGAGGACCATATTCTCCACACTACCCAGGGCCTGGTGAACAGGGCCTATGTTGAAGAGCTGTGGGAACTAGCACTGTCCAAGACCATCGCTGCCCTGCGCACACACTCAGTAAGATACACACACACACACACACACACACTCAGTAAGATATACATACACACACACACTCAGTAAGATACACACTCAGTAAGATACACACACACACACACACACACTCAGTAAGATACACACACACACTCAGTAAGATACACACACACACACACACTCAGTAAGATACACACACACACACACACTCAGTAAGACGCACGCAGCACAAACACGCATACACACACTAAAGCCTAGTTTATACGTACGTACATTTTGCATATCGTTCATGTTAGGCTTAACCTCTCTCTCTCTTTCTCTCTCTCTTTCTCTCTCTCTCTCTCTCTCTCTCTCTCTCTCTCTCTTTCTCTCTCTCTCTCTCTCTTTCTCTCTCTTTCTCTTTCTCTCTCTCTCTTTCTCTCTCTCTCTTTCTCTCTTTCTCTCTCTCTAGTCATACTGCACTGACCCAGACCTGGTGTTAGATCTGAAGAATCTCATTGTGCTGTTAGCAGACACACTTCAGGTTAGTGTGTGTAGGGACTGTGTGTTTAACCCTTTGACACATACGATCACATATTGTCATTATCGTTACTCTTTATTTTCCTCATCAATCTACGGTGGTTGCTCATTTAAAAGGTGCAGCAATACTGCAGCATGGATTGCAAGATGCTGCGGTATCGATCAGCATAGTATTTTAGTCGGCCATTTTTGCTGTTAATGCTTGTTAAAACCACCAGAGGGCATCTGAGCGCGTCTTTTTGAAGCTTGTTGGAGCTTGCTTTCTTTCCCAAATAATCCTACAGTACAGATGTCCATGCAGGCCAGATGTTTTGATTGCTATCCACTATCTGAAAGAGCGTAACAAGTTAATTCATTTTGTTGACATGAAGCAAATAAAAGGTTAAATAAAACCAGAGCCTCAGCTACTACAGCACAGAGAAATATATCTTAAAACATGCTTTTCTGTTATTTTGAAAGATGATTGTCTTTCGTTTTTTTTATGAGCTTCCTAAACAAAATATTTATGGATGTCTTAGTCATTGTGTGTATTAAATGTATTTATTATACTGGCGGCTATTGGTCGCTCGTTGAGTCCTGGATATTCTACTGTTTATATGCATACAGCACATCAGACCTTCCTGGCACAGTCGATAGCTCGCTGGGCTTTGGGCCCGACGGTTGAGGGATCGAAACCTGCTCCATGCCTGTTTCTTTTCAATATTTATCTTAATGTTTTAAAACTGTTTGAAAATGTATATGTTTACTAAGCTTATGGTCACGGCATGTTTTCAAAATGCCTCCAGCTGTCCATCACTACTGGAAATAAAAACAGTGGTACAATTATATCATTTAATTCGCAAGACCAGATTTGCGCTAATTTCGTTAGGCCAAATCTGGTCTGTGATATTTAATTATAAATGTTGTTCATTGTCACCACAATGTCACAAATAATTGAACACACACAACATGAGCAGATTAACTTGGTCAAAACATTGTCAGCCTTTAAATGCTTTATGATCCGAATGTTTAAAGTGCGTGGAGAGAATCAAAACAGTCAGTCCACATGCATTTTCCGTCAGGGCGAATCTGCTCTGTTTTGAAAGAACATTGTCTTAGTGGGGAGACTAAAGCTGCATATGTAACAGCTTTGTTTCAGCCCTCTCCTCGCTCCTACCTGGGCTCCAACCAGGGACCCTCTGCACACATCGTTAACAGCCACCCTTGAAGCATCGTCACCCATCGCTCCACAAAAGTCGTGGCCATTGAATCAACTACTTCAACGTCTCAGAGCGAGTGATGCAACCGATTGAAACGCCACTGCGCACTGCTAACGAGCCATTTCACACCGGTTACACATACAGTGGGGAGAACAAGTATTTGATACACTGCCGATTTTGCAGGTTTTCCCACTTACAAAGCATGTAGAAGTCTGTAATTTTTATCATAGGCACTCTTCAACTGTGAGTGATGGAATCTAAAACAAAAATCCAGAAAATCTCATTGTATGATTTTTAAGTAATTAATTTGCATTTTATTGCATGACATAAGTATTTGATACATCAGAAAAACAGAACTTAATATTTGGTACAGAAACCTTTGTTTGCAATTACAGAGATCATACGTTTCCTGTAGTTCTTGACCAGGTTTGCACACACTGCAGCAGGGATTTTGGCCCACTCCTCCATACAGACCTTCTCCAGATCCTTCAGGTTTCGGGGCTGTCGCTGGGCAATACGGACTTTCAGCTCCCTCCAAAGATTTTCTATTGGGTTCAGGTCTGGAGACTGGCTAGGCCACTCCAGGACCTTGAGATGCTTCTTACGGAGCCACTCCTTAGTTGCCCTGGCTGTGTGTTTCGGGTCGTTGTCATGCTGGAAGACCCAGCCACGACCCATCTTCAATGCTCTTACTGAGGGAAGGAGGTTGTTGGCCAAGATCTCGCGATACATGGCCCCATCCATCCTCCCCTCAATACGGTGCAGTCGTCCTGTCCCCTTTGCAGAAAAGCATCCCCAAAGAATGATGTTTCCACCTCCATGCTTCACGGTTGGGATTGTGTTCTTGGGGTTGTACTCATCCTTCTTCCTCCAAACACGGCGAGTGGAGTTTAGACCAAAAAGCTCTATTTTTGTCTCATCAGACCACATGACCTTCTCCCATTCCTCCTCTGGATCATCCAGATGGTCATTGGCAAACTTCAGACGGGCCTGGACATGCACTGGCCAGAGCAGGGGGACCTTGCGTGCGTTGCAGGATTTTAATCCATGACGGCGTAGTGTGTTACTAATGGTTTTCTTTGAGACTGTGGTCCCAGCTCTCTTCAGGTCATTGACCAGGTCCTGCCGTGTAGTTCTGGGCTGATCCCTCACTTTCCTCATGATCATTGATGCCCCACAAGGTGAGATCTTGCATGGTGCCCCAGACCGAGGGAGATTGACCGTCATCTTGAACTTGTTCCATTTTCTAATAATTGCGCCAACAGTTGTTGCCTTCTCACCAAGCTGCTTGCCTATTGTCCTGTAGCCCATCCCAGCCTTGTGCAGGTCTACAATTGTATCCCTGATGTCCTTACACAGCTCTCTGGTCTTGGCCATTGTGGAGAGGTTGGAGCTCTCCTGCAGCCTGGAGGAAATGCCCCATCTCCCCTGGAGCTCTCCTGCAGCCTGGAGGAAGTGTAAACACCCCTCCTAAATGCATCACCATCACTGCTTTTCCACATTCTATCACTGCTTTTTTCACATTGGCTAACTGAGATCGCCTAGGTACAGTATATTCTTCGAGATTTTCTTTACATGGATTATTCACAGGAGATATTTTCAAACAAGGAAGTGCTGCAAGGCAAGTGAGACATTCTAACCATTCAGGTTGCCGGAAAGGGCCTTTAAATGCCAGTAGCCAATCGGATGCCAGGAAATTACTCTTGTGTTCCAGCTCAGCTAACTTGCTAAATAGCGATTTTCGTAAATTGTCTTTGACAAAAAAATATGCACCATCGTTTGTCTCTACATTAACTAACATAATCCTCTGAATTGTATATTTTTAGCTTGACTCGTTATGACGTTATAATTACTTACATTTGCTTCCACTGTAATGTTTTTGTCAGCCATGCTTTACAAAGTCACCAGCGATGGGTCATGTAGCGTCAAATTCATCATTGGAACTGTATCTCATATCCCGATATAGGTCATTTCATATCCCGATAACGATACATATCACGATATAGGTCATTTCATATCCCGATAACAATACATATCACGATATAGCACATTTTCGGTAAATTCAATGAATAAATAGTTTATATAAAATGTAAGGCCTATTTCTTATTACATTTTGAATAAAAGGTAATTACTCATTCAATTATTTCTCCTTATATTTAGAACCTTGGTTCACATTTTCAATTAAGCAACAAAATATTAACTGTTAATAAATGTAAAATGTGAATATAATATCCCCTAAAATGGTTTCACCCAAATCTGGCAACCCTGTTAGGCTAACCATAGTACTACTGCCTAGCCTAACCATAGTACTACTGCCTAGCCTAACCATAGTACTACTGCCTAGCCTAACCATAGTACTACTGCCTAGCCTAACCATAGTACTACTGCCTAGCCTAACCATAGTACTACTGCCTAGCCTAACCATAGTACTACTGCCTAGCCTAACCATAGTACTACTGCCAAGCCTAACCATAGTACTACTGCCAAGCCTATCCATAGTACTACTGCCAAGCCTAACCATAGTACTACTGCCTAGCCTAACCATAGTACTACTGCCTAGCCTATCCATAGTACTACTGCCTAGCCTAACCATAGTACTACTGCCTAGCCTAACCATAGTACTACTGCCTAGCCTAACCATAGTACTACTGCCTAGCCTAACCATAGTACTACTGCCTAGCCTAACCATAGTACTACTGCCTAGCCTAACCATAGTACTACTGCCTAGCCTATCCATAGTACTACTGCCTAGCCTAACCATAGTACTACTGCCTAGCCTAACCATAGTACTACTGCCTAGCCTAACCATAGTACTACTGCCAAGCCTATCCATAGTACTACTGCCAAGCCTAACCATAGTACTACTGCCTAGCCTAACCATAGTACTACTGCCTAGCCTAACCATAGTACTACTGCCTAGCCTAACCATAGTACTACTGCCTAGCCTAACCATAGTACTACTGCCAAGCCTAACCATAGTACTACTGCCAAGCCTAACCATAGTACTACTGCCTAGCCTAACCATAGTACTACTGCCTAGCCTAACCATAGTACTACTGCCTAGCCTAACCATAGTACTACTGCCAAGCCTAACCATAGTACTACTGCCTAGCCTATCCATAGTACTACTGCCAAGCCTAACCATAGTACTACTGCCTAGCCTAACCATAGTACTACTGCCAAGCCTAACCATAGTACTACTGCCTAGCCTATCCATAGTACTACTGCCAAGCCTAACCATAGTACTACTGCCTAGCCTAACCATAGTACTACTGCCTAGCCTAACCATAGTACTACTGCCAAGCCTATCCATATTACTACTGCCTAGCCTAACCATAGTACTACTGCCTAGCCTAACCATAGTACTACTGCCTAGCCTAACCATAGTACTACTGCCTAGCCTAACCATAGTACTACTGCCTAGCCTAACCATAGTACTACTGCCTAGCCTAACCATAGTACTACTGCCTAGCCTAACCATAGTACTACTGCCTAGCCTAACCATAGTACTACTGCCAAGCCTATCCATAGTACTACTGCCTAGCCTAACCATAGTACTACTGCCTAGCCTAACCATAGTACTACTGCCTAGCCTATCCATAGTACTACTGCCAAGCCTAACCATAGTACCACTGCCTAGCCTAACCATAGTACCACTGCCTAGCCTAACCATAGTACTACTGCCTAGCCTATCCATAGTACTACTGCCTAGCCTAACCATAGTACTACTGCCTAGCCTAACCATAGTACTACTGCCTAGCCTAACCATAGTACTACTGCCTAGCCTAACCATAGTACTACTGCCTAGCCTAACCATAGTACTACTGCCAAGCCTAACCATAGTACTACTGCCAAGCCTAACCATAGTACTACTGCCAAGCCTAACCATAGTACTACTGCCTAGCCTAACCATAGTACTACTGCCTAGCCTAACCATAGTACTACTGCCTAGCCTAACCATAGTACTACTGCCTAGCCTAACCATAGTACTACTGCCTAGCCTAACCATAGTACTACTGCCTAGCCTATCCATAGTACTACTGCCAAGCCTAACCATAGTACTACTGCCTAGCCTAACCATAGTACTACTGCCTAGCCTAACCATAGTACTACTGCCTAGCCTAACCATAGTACTACTGCCTAGCCTAACCATAGTACTACTGCCTAGCCTAACCATAGTACTACTGCCTAGCCTATCCATAGTACTACTGCCTAGCCTATCCATAGTACTACTGCCTAGCCTATCCATAGTACTACTGCCAAGCCTAACCATAGTACTACTGCCTAGCCTAACCATAGTACTACTGCCTAGCCTAACCATAGTACTACTGCCTAGCCTAACCATAGTACTACTGCCTAGCCTATCCATAGTACTACTGCCTAGCCTAACCATAGTACTACTGCCTAGCCTATCCATAGTACTACTGCCTAGCCTAACCATAGTACTACTGCCTAGCCTAACCATAGTACTACTGCCTAGCCTAACCATAGTACTACTGCCTAGCCTAACCATAGTACTACTGCCTAGCCTAACCATAGTACTACTGCCTAGCCTATCCATAGTACTACTGCCTAGCCTAACCATAGTACTACTGCCTAGCCTAACCATAGTACTACTGCCTAGCCTATCCATAGTACTACTGCCTAGCCTAACCATAGTACTACTGCCTAGCCTATCCATAGTACTACTGCCTAGCCTAACCATAGTACTACTGCCTAGCCTAACCATAGTACTACTGCCTAGCCTATCCATAGTACTACTGCCTAGCCTATCCATAGTACTACTGCCTAGCCTAACCATAGTACTACTGCCTAGCCTATCCATAGTACTACTGCCTAGCCTATCCATAGTACTACTGCCTAGCCTAACCATAGTACTACTGCCTAGCCTAACCATAGTACTACTGCCTAGCCTAACCATATGCCGAAAGCTCAACAGGGTTGTCAGATTTGGGTGAAACCATTTTAGGGGGTTTTGTGGGGGGGGGGGTTCATTTCATTTGTGGTCTGTGGGTAAAGGTATCAAAATCAATGTTATTTGTCACGTGCCAAATACAACAGGTTTAGACATTACCGTGAAATGCTGACTTACAAGCCCTTAACCAACAATACAGTTTTAAGAAAATATTTACTAAATAAACTAAAGTAAAAAATAAAAGTAACACAATAAAATAACAATACCGAGGCTAAATACAGGAAGTACCAGCACCTTCTGTAGCGCCTTATGGTCGGATGCCAAGCAGTTGCCATACCAGGTGGTGATGCAACCAGTCAGGATGCTCTCGATGGTGCAGCTGTAGAACCTTTTGAGGATCTGGGCACCCATGCCAAATCTTTTCAGTTTCTTGAGAGGAGGAATAGGCTTTGTAGTGCCCTCTTCACGACTGTCTTGGTGTGTTTGGACCATGGTAGTTGAACAGGGAGTACAGGAGGGGACTAGTGATGAGCTTTGAGGGCAATATGGTGTTGAATGCTGAGCTGTAGTCAATGAACAGCATTCTCATATAGGTGTTCATTTTGTCCAGGTGGGAAAGGACAGTGTGGAGTGTGATTGAGATTGCGTCATCTGTGGATCTGTTGGGCTGGTATTCAAATTGGAGTGGGTCTAGGTTATCCGGGATGATGCTGTTGATGTGAGACAAGACTAGCCTTTCATAGCACTTTACGGCTACCAACGTGAGCGCTACGGGGCGGTAGTTATTTAGGCAGGTTACCATGACGTTTTTGGGCACAGGGACTATGGTGGTCTGCTTGAAACATGTAGGTATTACACACTCGGCCAGGAACACAGGTGGAAAATGTCAGTGAAGACACTTACCAGTTGGTTCGCGCATGCTCGGAGTACACGTCCTGGTAATCCGTCTAGCCCTGCAGCCTTGTGAATGTTAACCTGTTTTAAAGGTATTGTTCACATCCACTACAGATCACACAGTCGTCCGGAACAGCTGCTGCTCTCATGCATGCTTCAGTGTTGCTTGACTCAAAGCGAGCATAGAAGTGATTTAGCTCGTCTGGTAGGCTCGCGTCACAAGGCAGCTCGCGGCTGAGTTTCCCTTTGTAGTCCGTAATAGTTTTCAAGCCCTGCCACATCCGATGAGCGCCAGAGCCGGTGTAGTAGGACTCAACCTTAAGGAGTGAGATGGAAAATGTACCAGGAGGAAAATGTACCAGAGATGCGCAAATGTCTGCATACTCAGTAAAGCCTCAAACATAAATGATCCACAACAGTGAAATGGGTTACTTTCTATCTGAATGAATGAAGAGGCGGAACACTAAGTTGAAACAGCCTATAGATGATTAGCAGGCAGCGTGTCTTGGTTTGAGGGCAGCGTGAGTTAACTGGGAAAAGGTTCATGTCTAATATGGTGTGTGTGTGTGTGTGTGTGTGTGTGTGTGTGTGTTTATTTTTTGCATAGAGACTGTGCTTAATATATTGTGTGCGCGTGCCTGGATGTGCCTAATGTGTGGGAGTTGACCCTCTCTATCTCCTTCTCTCTTCTCTGCCTGTCATCCCTTGTTCCAGGGCTATGGGTTCCCAGTGTCTCAGCTGTTTGACATGATGTTGGAGATGAGAGAGCAGTATGGAGAGATACTACTGAAGAAATGGAACCTCACATTCAGGTAACTGAAAATAAATGGTAGACAATATCTGATGTGACAACATTTGGACCACTCAGGTCTTCATACACCTCCCTTGTCTCTTCAGCAACATTTTGATTGGTCCGTTTTGAGAAGTTATCTCATTCCAATTACACTCTGTGTTCTCCTACAACTGTGTCTGTGTGTTTTGGAATGACTACTGTGTTGGGTAAAGGTCCTTGCTGTGTCGTCTGGTTGTTTGTGTTTTGGAATGACTACTGTGTTGGGTAAAGGTCCTTGGTGTGTCGTCTGGTTGTTTCTGTGTGTTTTGGAATGACTACTGTGTTGGGTAAAGGTCGTCTGGTTGTGGGAATGTTGTGTTTGAGAGGACAGACTTCCTCTGCTATAGAGTGGACACGAGGTGATAATGTCCCTGGCAAGACAGATGGGGTGTGTGTGTC
>CM042422.1:23866089-23893589 GCA_023634145.1 Thymallus thymallus
AGTTAAACAATTTAAAGGCAATGCTACCAAATACTAATTGAGTGTATGTAAACTTCTGACCCACTGGGAATGTGATAAAAGATATAAAAGCTGAAATAAATAATTCTCTCTACTATTATTCTGACATTTCACATTCAAATCTTTCCTTAAGTTTGGGTCAGTCCCAGTGGTCAGGTATTCTGCCACTGTGTACTCTCTGTTTAGAGCCAAACAGCATTCTAGTTTGCTCAGTTTTTTGTTGATTCTTTACAATGTGTCAAGTAATTCTCTTTTTGTTTTCTCATGATATGTTTGGGTCTAATTGTGTTGCTGTCCTGGGGCTCTGTGGGGTCTTTGTGTTTGTGACCAAAGCCCCAGGACCAGCATGCTCAGGGGAATCTCTTTTTTTATGGATGGTTTGGTTTCTTTTTAGGTGGATGTAGAATTTAACGTCTCTTTTTTGGATTTTGATAATTAGCGGGTATCGGCCTAATTCTGCTCTGCATGCATTATTTAGTGTTTTTCGTTGTACACTGAGGATATTTTTGCAGAATTCTGCATGCAGAGTCTCAATTTGGTGTTTGTCCCATTTTGTGAATTCTTGGTTGGTGAGCGGACCCCAGACCTCACAACTATAAAGGGCAATGGGTTCTAGAACTGATTCAAGTATTTTTAACCAGATCCTAATTTGAATGTCGAATCTCTTGCTCTCACCTCAAGTGTGTTTAGTCTGTGAGACAGAAAATATGAATAGGGGTGCCAGGCGGGGTTGAGGGTCGGTCTGTAGGGGTGCCAGGCAGGGTTGAGGGTCGGTCTACAGGGGTGCCAGGCAGGGTTGAGAGTTGGTTTTGTGGGGTTTATATTCTGTGTGTTTCTCTGCCTGATCGTGTATCTAGCTGGTTCAGGTGATCATTAACACCACCCATCTGGAGGCATCATGTGTTTACCTGGAGGAGTTCATCTCCAACATCACTAATGTTCCTACTGATACCGCCAACGCTACCAAGCTCTACGGGACTTCCACGTTTAGGGTGAAAACACACGGACACACACTCTTCTCTCTTGTAACAATCCCTCTATTTCTGTTTTTCTTGATCTCAACGTCAATCTCCGTCTTTCTCAATCAACCATTCAATCAATCAAATGTATTTATAAAGGCCTTTTTACATCAGGTGTTATAATGTGCTTCATCCAGCTTAAACCCCAACTGTCTCTCTCCAGGATGCTAGACATGCAGCAGAAGAGGAGATCTACACCAATCTGAACGCTAAGATCGACCAGTTCCTCCAGTTGGCTGACTATGATTGGACGGCAGCCCAGGGGGGTGGGGCTCCCAGCGACTACCTGAGTGACCTCATAGCATTCCTCTGTTCCACCTTCTCGGTCTTCACACACCTGCCGGTAAGTTCACACATCTCAGAGCCTCTCTATATAGCTTATTATTTTTTTTGCTCAGAAAAAAGCCAAATAAAACCAGTTGGGGAAGCTTGGTCATAGGCGAGCATATTGAACACACATGGTGCTGAGGGTAAGAAGTATGGGAGCCAAAGGTGTCCCCCTCTAAGTCACAATGGGATTCATTACATTTACATTGTGGTCATTTAGCAGACGTTCTTATCCAGAGCGACTTACATATTGGTGCATTCAACTTAGGATAGCCAGTGGGACAAACACATCTCCATCACAGGAAGTACATTTCTTTAAACAAGCAGCTGTGAGGAAAGTCAGGGCTAGCAGGTTAAACAAGTCAGGTGTTAGTTAAGACAAAAGACAAGTGTTAGAAGGATTACTGTACTATTCCAGGTATTCCTTAAAGAGGTAGTGTTTCAAGTGTCTATGGAAGGTGGTCAGTGACTCTGCTGTCCTGGCGTCGTGGGGGAGCTTGATCCACCATTGGGGTGTCAAAGCAGCGAATATCTTTGACTGGGATGAGCCCGAACTGTGCTTCTGTAGAGGTAGGGGGGCTAGCAGGCCAGAGGTGGATGAATGTAGTGTCCTCGTTTGGGTGTAGGGTCTGATCAGAGCCTGAAGGTAAGGAGGTGTCGTTCCCCTCACAGCTCCGTAGGCAAACACCATGGTTTTGTAGTAGATGCGAGCTTCAACTGGAAGCCAATGGAGTGTGCGGAGGAGCGGGGTGACATGAAATTCCATAAACTATTAGCGTCCATTGCTATATCAACGGTGATGACCTAATGATTTTAATTTTGTAGATCATTACAGCCTAAATTACGTTCTTTTCATCATCGTTATGAAAACAAGGTTGATTTCCGCGACACTCGCTGTTTAAAGACGTTTTGTTTAGCTAATAAAATGAAAACATTAATTCAAACTACTTTTGGGTACCTCTTTAACGTTGCTACGTTTCGGAAATGGGCCAGTGGTTACTTACCTTACAGATCACGAAGTCAGCTAATTTCCACTCCATTCATATGCAAATCCGTTTGATTCATACACTGGCTTGTCTGGCCGTCATGTTTTTATTTTAACCTGCCCTTCCCTTATTTTCACAATTTTCTATCTCGCATGGCT
Organism: Thymallus thymallus; assembly: GCA_023634145.1. Taxonomy (NCBI): domain Eukaryota; kingdom Metazoa; phylum Chordata; class Actinopteri; order Salmoniformes; family Salmonidae; genus Thymallus; species Thymallus thymallus. Next base: position 23,868,598 of record CM042422.1, read on the forward strand.
CATTAGTACCCCCTTGTGGTTGAATATATATATATATATATGCATCTGTTGTACAGTTTTGAGAATGACACAAGTATTGGTCTCCACAAAGTTTGCTGCTTCAGTGTTCTTAGATCTTTATGTCAGTAGTTACTATGGTACACTGAAGTATAATTACAAGTATTCCGTAAGTGTCAAAGGCTTTCATTGACAAAGACATTCAGTTTATGCAAAGAGTCAATATTTGCAGTGTTGACCCTTCTTTTTCAAGACCTCTGCAATCCGCCCTGGCATGCTGTCAATTAACTTCTGGGCCACATCCTGACTGATGGCAGGCCATTCTTGCATGATCAGTGCTTGGAGTTTGTCAGAAGTTGTGGGTTTTTGATTGTCCACCATGACTCTACCCCAGTCCTCAGCAGTCCCATCCCTTTACCTTTTGCAGAATATCAGTCTGTCCCTGATGTTTTTCCTGGAGAGAAGTGGCCTCTTTGCTGCCCTTCTTGACACCAGGCCATCCTCCAAAAGTCTTCGCCTCGCTGTGCGTGCCGATGCACTCACACATGCCTGCTGCCATTCCTGTGCAAGCTCTGCGCTGGTGGTGCCCCGATCCTGCAGTTGAATCAACTTTAGGAGACGGTCCTGGCGCTTGCTGGACTTTCTTGGGCGCCCTGACGCCTTCTTCACAACAATTGAACCTCTCTCCTTGAAGTTCTTGATGATCCGATAAATGGTTGATTTAGGTGCAATCTTACCAGCAGCAATATCCTTGCCTGTGAAGCCCTTTTTGTGCAAAGCAATGATGACGGCACGTGTTTCCTTGCACGTAACCATGGTTGACAGATGAAGAACAATGATTTCAAGCACCACCCTCCTTTTAAAGCTTCCAGTCTGTTATTCTGACTCAATCAGCATGACAGAGTGATCTCCAGCCTTGTCCTCGTCAACACTCTCACCTGTGTTAACGAGACAATCACTGACATGATGGCAGCTGGTCCTTTTGTGGCAGGGATGAAATGCAGTGGAAATGTTTTTTGGGGATTAAGTTCATTTTCATGGCAAAGAGGGACTTTGTAATTAATTGCAATTCATCTGATCACTCTTCATGACATTCTGGAGTATATGCTAATTGCCATCATCAACACTGAGGCAGCAGACTTTGGAGACCAATACTTGTGTCATTCTCAAAACTTTTGACCACGACTGTAGGCAGTGTCAGAGGAAGGCCCAAAACAATGTCAGACTCCAGTCACCCAAGTCATAGACTGTTCTCTGCTAGCGCACAGCAAGCGGTACCGGAGCACCAAGTCTAGGTCCAAAAGGCTCCTTAACAGCTTCTTTGTTCTTACACTGCTGCTACTCTCTGTTTATTATCACTTGTACATGTAGGTAGAGTCACTTTACCTCTACCTACATGTACAAATGACCTCCACTAACCTGTACCCCCACACATTGACTCGGTACCGGTATCCCCTGTATAAAGCCTCTTTATTGTTACTTTTAAAATATTTTTTACTTTAGTTTATTTACACAAAACTGCACATTTTAGTGTGGCCTTTTATTGTCCCCAGCACAAGGTGCACCTGTGTAATGACCATACTGTTTAATCAGCTTCTTGATATGCCAAACCTGTAAGGCGGATGGATTATCTTGGCAAATGAGAAACAAACAAAAAATACATTTGAGAGAAATACATTTTTTGTGCGTTTGGAACATTTCTGGGATCTGTTATTTCAGCTCATGAAACATGGGACCAACACTTTATATGTTGTATTAATATTTTTTCCAGTGTATATATGGAAGTAGGTTAATGAACAATTTTTTTCTTATCAAAAATGAGTAAAAGATGTTTTGGGGGACTGTCTGTGTTCCTGTATATGATTCTGTATTCAATACATTTCTAACAGCTGTCAGGCCAAATTCAATGTTTCATCACAAAAATGTTTTATGACCATCTTATACTAATAAGGATTAAGTCCGTGAAATTCCGTTACTTAACGGTCGTCAACATCCCCTCCCTCTCCCGTTACTCCCAGGTTAACGGTTGATCTCTCTCCCGTAGGGTAGCGCCATAGAACATGCTAGATTGCCGGTAAGTACAGTAGACCGTAACCCTGTTACCATGACCACAGAGCATGAGACTTATGCAGCACGATCGCCTGGTTTGGTATGGACTGACTGCCTGGTTTGGTATGGACTGACTGCCTGGTTTGGTATGGACTGACTGCCTGGTTTGGTATGGACTGACTGCCTGGTTTGGTATGGACTGACTGCCTGGTTTGGTATGGACTGACTGCCTGGTTTGGTATGGACTGACTGCCTGGTTTGGTATGGACTGACTGCCTGGTTTGGTATGGACTGACTGCCTGGTTTGGTATGGACTGACTGCCTGGTTTGGTATGGACTGACTGACTGCCTGGTTTGGTATGGACTGACTGACTGCCTGGTTTGGTATGGACTGACTGACTGCCTGGTTTGGTATGGACTGACTGACTGCCTGGTCTGGTATGGACTGACTGACTGCCTGGTGTGGTATGGACTGACTGACTGCCTGGTTTGGTATGGACTGACTGACTGCCTGGTGTGGTATGGACTGACTGACTGCCTGGTGTGGTATGGACTGACTGACTGCCTGGTGTGGTATGGACTGACTGACTGCCTGGTGTGATATGGACTGACTGACTGCCTGGTGTGGTATGGACTGACTGACTGCCTGGTGTAGTATGGACTGACTGCCTGGTGTGGTATGGACTGACTGCCTGGTGTGGTATGGACTGACTGCCTGGTGTGGTATGGACTGACTGCCTGGTGTGGTATGGACTGACTGCCTGGTGTGGTATGGACTGACTGCCTGGTGTGGTATGGACTGACTGCCTGGTGTGGTATGGACTGACTGCCTGGTGTGGTATGGACTGACTGCCTGGTGTGGTATGGACTGACTGCCTGGTGTAGTATGGACTGACTGCCTGGTGTAGTATGGACTGTCTGACTGCCTGGTTTGGTATGGACTGTCTGACTGCCTGGTTTGGTATGGACTGTCTGACTGCCTGGTTTGGTATGGACTGTCTGACTGCCTGGTTTGGTATGGACTGTCTGACTGCCTGGTTTGGTATGGACTGACTGACTGCCTGGTTTGGTATGGACTGACTGACTGCCTGGTTTGGTATGGACTGACTGACTGCCTGGTTTGGTATGGACTGACTGACTGCCTGGTTTGGTATGGACTGACTGACTGCCTGGTTTGGTATGGACTGACTGACTGCCTGGTTTGGTATGGACTGACTGACTGCCTGGTTTGGTATGGACTGACTGACTGCCTGGTTTGGTATGGACTGACTGACTGCCTGGTGTAGTATGGACTGACTGACTGCCTGGTGTAGTATGGACTGACTGACTGCCTGGTGTAGTATGGACTGACTGACTGCCTGGTGTAGTATGGACTGACTGACTGCCTGGTGTAGTATGGACTGACTGACTGCCTGGTTTGGTATGGACTGACTGACTGCCTGGTTTGGTATGGACTGACTGACTGCCTGGTTTGGTATGGACTGACTGACTGCCTGGTGTGGTATGGACTGACTGACTGCCTGGTGTGGTATGGACTGACTGCCTGGTGTAGTATGGACTGACTGCCTGGTGTAGTATGGACTGACTGCCTGGTGTAGTATGGACTGACTGCCTGGTGTAGTATGGACTGACTGCCTGGTTTGGTATGGACTGACTGACTGCCTGGTTTGGTATGGACTGACTGCCTGGTGTAGTATGGACTGACTGCCTGGTGTAGTATGGACTGACTGACTGCCTGGTGTAGTATGGACTGACTGACTGCCTGGTTTGGTATGGACTGACTGACTGCCTGGTGTGGTATGGACTGACTGCCTGGTGTGGTATGGACTGACTGACTGCCTGGTGTGGTATGGACTGACTGACTGCCTGGTGTGGTATGGACTGACTGCCTGGTGTAGTATGGACTGATTGCTGATTGACAGTAAATGAGGTTCCTTTTGCAACAGAAACCTTTAACTGGCCGTATCCCTGTTGAAGCATAAGTCAGTGGCCCTTGTGACTGATTTCTAATTGGCAAACTCCTTGATTGACAATTAGTTTGTTGTTTGATTGACAGCTCTTGATGAGTGAATGAGTTTTGCCCTTAAGTTTCACCTCTCTAACTAGCCATCTTACCTTCCCCCTGGCCCATCTTACCTTCCCCCTGGCCCATCTTACCTTCCCCCTGGCCCATCTGTGCATCCCTGTGTCCTTTGACATTATAACACTTTTTTTAATGCATTTTGGCCACAACTTCTGGCATGTGGTAAACTTTCTAATGAAGCTGATCGTAGAAACGCTGCCGTTATTTACCAAGACACAGCTGACGTTATATTTACCAAGACACAGCTGACGTTATATTTACCAAGACACAGCTGACGTTATATTTACCAAGACACAGCTGACGTTATTATATTTACCAAGACACAGCTGACGTTATTTACCAAGACACAGCTGACGTTATTATATTTACCAAGACACAGCTGACGTTATTTACCAAGACACAGCTGACGTTATTATATTTACCAAGACACAGCTGACGTTATATTTACCAAGACACAGCTGACGTTATATTTACCAAGACACAGCTGACGTTATATTTACCAAGACACAGCTGACGTTATATTTGTGCGTGCGGCGTGCGTGCGTGCGGCGTGCGTGCGTCACTTCCTTAAATCATCCTTGTTCTACTTTGTTATAATGTATTTTCCATGTTGTGGGCTTATTTGTTGTTATGGCAAACAGTTTTGGCCTTGAGGGTTATGTTGCATCAACATGGTTGGCTCACATCCCAGGGTTTCAGTGTCACCTCCTTTTCTAGAGGGTGTTTGGTTTGTTCTAGGCATCCTAGCTCAGCACAGACCTTCTGACTTGGTTACCTCGCCCCAAAAAAACAATGGCTCGCTCTACGCAATGTCATTCTTACACATCTGAAACCTGCTTAAGTCTTAAGGGCACAGTTATACAACCTGAAAGAGTGACAGAAAAATACTCCTACCATGTCTTTCTCTTTCTCTCCCTCCCTCCTCCTCTCTCCCTCTCTCCATCCCCCCATATTGTTAATGAAAGTGTCCCATCTAAGCCCTCCCACCCCTCCCCAGTCTAATAGTTACCAGTCATCCATCTGTCTTGAACCTTAGAACAAACCCACTACTGTCAACTAGACTCGGACATACAGTCCAGATGCCCAGTCCCCCTTCCGCCCACCCTAACACACTTCCACCTGTGTGTGTGTGTGTGTGTGTGTGTGTGTGTGTGTGTGTGTGTGTGTGTGTGTGTGTGTGTGTGGGTGTGTGTTCAGGATATGTAAATAGAATTAGGCCCATTTCACGCTCAATCTCTCCCCATGGTGATTGACCCTGGGGTTATTTTGAGGAGGTACTGTGTTACTGTGTTCCTGTGTAAGGGTTGAGCACTATAATTATATGGAAGGATATCCGGCCAGTCTGAGGTGTGTGTGTGACCGACCGGCTCCATTCGGCCTTATGTAGCAACATTTTAAATTGTGTTTTTTACATTGGATAAAAGTAGAGACTCAGAGTTATAAAATGGTATATCATACACTACTGTTGAGGAACAATGGGAAAGTTATTATGCTTTGAAAGTTGACTTTTTTACAACACTTTTGAGAAAATGGCCTATGAATGTTTTGGTACCTAGTGGAGAGCTCTTCTTTGTCTCCACCCATTCAGGATCGTTCACTCCCTCTTAAGCTTTAGCCCCACCCATCTCTTTAAGGATTCACATGTGAGGCTGTCTACTGAAAAACCAAAGATTTCAATACTAAAGGCTGGTTTATACTATGGGTGTGTTCGTCAATTTTATCTGGAGTGCCAGAGTGGGTTCTGGGCGTTCGTAAACTAAGAGCATTGTCAGATTGTCCGTTTGTAAATTCAGAGCCAACACTGGACACTCTGGCCGAGGAGTAGGGTTGATCCGAGCATTCTGACCGAACAACACCAGTCAGGCACCAAAGCTAACTGGCTAACATTGGCTAGCTTGCTAGCTACTTCCAGGCACAAATGAGAGAACAGCTCACTCTGACCATTTTACTCCCCTTAGCAGAGCTGGTTAGGATGTTTTCATGTTATCCAGAGCGTTGGCGACTGTAACTATAATCCCTATCACTACCCTGCATGAATCTGCAGGTAGCTAACCAACCAGGTTCAATGTTAGCTAGCTAGCTAACATTAGGCTATAACTAGCAATGCAAATGGCTCTGAGATACAAATAATATTGCTACACAGATCATACAGGTAATTTAATAATATTACTACACAGATCATACAGGTTATTTAATAATATTACTACACAGATCATACAGGTTATTTAATAATATTACTACACAGATCATACAGGTAATTTAATAATATTACTACACAGATCATACACTTAATTTAATAATATTACTACACAGATCATACAGGTAATTTAATAATATTACTACACAGATCATACAGGTAATTTAATAATATTACTACACAGATCATACAGGTAATTTAATCATATTACTACACAGATCATACAGGTAATTTAATCATATTACTACACAGATCATACAGGTAATTTAATCATATTACTACACAGATCATACAGGTAATTTAATAATATTACTACACAGATCATACAGGTAATTTAATCATATTACTACACAGATCATACAGGTAATTTAATCATATTACTACACAGATCATACAGGTAATTTAATAGTATTACTACACAGATCATACAGGTAATTCGCCAAACCCAGATTGATTATAACGGTGTGTGTGATTATAACAGGTTTGTGTGTGTGTGTGTGTGTGTGTGTGTGTGTGTGTGTGTGTGTGTGTGTGTGTGTGTGTGATTATAACGTGTGTGTGTGTGTGTAGGATTATAACGTGTGTAGGATTATAACGTGTGTAGGATTATAACAGGTGTGTGTGTGTGCTTAAAACAGGTGTGTGTGTGTGCTTAAAACAGGTGTGTGTGTGTGCTTAAAACAGGTGTGTGTGTGTGTGCTTATAACAGGTGTGTGTGTGTGCTTAAAACAGGTGTGTGTGTGTGCTTATAACAGGTGTGTGTGTGTGTGTGTGTGTATGCTTATAACAGGTGTGTGTGCTTATAACAGGTGTGTGTGTGCTTATAACAGGTGTGTGTGTGTGGTTATAACAGATGTGTGTGGTTATAACAGATGTGTGTGTGATTATAACAGGTGTGTGTGTGTGATTATAACAGGTGTGTGTGTGTGGTTATAACAGATGTGTGTGTGGTTATAACAGGTGTGTGTGTGGTTATAACAGGTGTGTGTGTGTGGTTATAACAGGTGTGTGTGTGGTTATAACAGGTGTGTGTGTGTGTGTGGTTATAAGATGTGTGTGTGTGTGGTTATAAGATGTGTGTGTGTGTGATTATAACATGTGCTTGTGTGTGATTATAACAGGTGTGTGTGTGTGGTTATAACAGGTGTGTGTGTGGTTATAACAGGTGTGTGTGTGGTTATAACAGGTGTGTGTGTGGTTATAACAGGTGTGTGTGTGTGTGATTATAACAGATGTGTGTGTGTGTGATTATAACAGGTGTGTGTGTGATTATAACAGGTGTGTGTGTGTGGTTATAAGGTGTGTGTGTGTGTGATTATAACAGGTGTGTGTGTGTGTGTGATTATAACAGGTGTGCGTGTGGTTATAAGATGTGTGTGTGATTATAACAGGTGTGTGTGTGATTATAACAGATGTGTGTGTGGTTATAACAGATGTGTGTGTGGTTATAAGATGTGTGTGTGATTATAACAGATGTGTGTGTGTGATTATAACAGATGTGTGTGTGTGATTATAACAGATGTGTGTGTGTGTGATTATAACAGATGTGTGTGTGTGATTATAACAGATGTGTGTGTGGTTATAACAGATGTGTGTGTGATTATAACAGATGTATTCCTGCTCTTGTATTATAACACACATACGTTCAACACAATGTGTGTTTCCATTCTAATCCTTAACGAACAGTATTTATACCCAGTCCCATTGATGAATGAAGGTGATTATATATTCTGAGTCACGATGGAAACTACCACTGTTTATTGTTTAATCACCACTGTGCTGTCTGTGCTCTCTAATCATGGTAATAGTGTGGTTAACCCACAACTGCTCTGACTAGGCCCCTAGATGAAACACTCTCTCTACTCCCACCTCTCTCCTGCTTTCTCTTCCTCTTTTTCTTCCTCTGTGGTGGTTTGAAGGCTCAGACCGGTTTCGGAACACACACACCTGCTCTTCTTGTGGTTAGTGTATATTAATGTACGCCTCTCGTCTCTGTATTCACCTTCATCATCTTAACTGTACCTGAAGGGGCCCTGATTGGGGGTGTGACAGCAGACTTTGTTCTGGTGATGAATGTCTCAGGAGAGAGGGGAGGAGAGGGAGAGAGGAGGAGAGGGAGAGAGGAGAGGGAGAGAGGAGGAAACACGAAGGGGTGGGCCGTTTGAAGTGGTGGGCCGTTTGAAGTGGTGGACCGTTTGAAGGGGTGGACCTTCCCCAACCAGCCAGAGTTCTAACCCTGACTTCACCAGGGATTCCATCTGAATATAATGAAGAAATTGACATTGGGAGCACTAGAGGAATACCTATGTATCTTATTGTATGTCTCTCTCTCGGCCTGTAAGCACCTCTCTGATATTTCCATTCATTGAATCAGATGTCTCTTTCATAAAAAAAGAACACTAATATTGCCAACTACTTTAATGACTTTTTTCATTGGCAAGATTAGTAAAGTTAGGCATGACATGCCAGCAACAAACACTGACACTACACATCCAAGTATATCTGATCACATTATGAAAGACAAGCATTGTCATTTTGAATTCCGTAAAGTGAGTGTGGAAGAGGTGAAAAAAGGATTGTTCAACAATGACAAGCCACCGGGGTCTGACAACCTGGATGGAAAATTACTGAGGATAATAGCAGACGATATTACCACTCCTATTTGCTACATATTCAGTTTAAACCTACTAGAAAGTGTGTTCCCTCAGGCCTGGAGGGAAGCTAAAGGCATTCCGCTACCTAAGAATAGTAAAGCCCCTTTTATTTTATTCACAGCATTAGCACACTCCGCCAACCCGGATGTCCTAGCTGTGTCTGAATCCTGGCTTAGGAAGGCCACCAAAAATTCGGAAATTTCCATCCCCAACTACAACATTTCCCGTCAAGATAGAACTGCCAAAGGAGGTGGAGTTGCAATCTACTGCAGAGATAACCTGCAGAGTTCTGTCACACTGTCCAGGTCTGTGCCCAAACAGTTTGAGCTTCTACTTTTAAAAATCCACCTATCCAGAAATAAGTCTCTCACTGTTGCCGCCTGTTACAGACCCCCCTCAGCCCCCAGCTGTGCCCTGGACTCCATATGTGAATTGATTGCCCCCCATCTATCTTCAGAGTTTGTACTGTTAGGTGACTTAAACTGGGATATGCTTAACACCCCGGCTGTCTTTCAATCTAAGATAGATGCCCTCAATCTCACACAAATTATCAAGGAACCCACCAGGTACAACCCAAAATCCGTAAACATGGGTACCATTATTGATATCATCCTGACTAACTTGCCCTCCAAATACACCTCCTCTGTTTTCAACCAGGATCTCAGCGATCACTGCCTCATCGCCTGTGTTCGCAATGGGTCAGCGGCCAAACGACCACCCCTTATCACTGTCAAACGCTCCCTAAAACACTTTTGTGAGCAGGCCTTTCTATTCGATCTGGCCCAGGTATCCTGGAAGGATATTGACCTCATCCCGTCAGTAGAGGACGCCTGGTTGTTCTTTAAAAGTGCTTTCCTCACCATCCTAAATAAGCATGCCCCTTTCAAAAAACGTAGAACTAAGAATAGATATAGCCCTTGGTTCACCCCAGACTTGTCTGCACTAGACCAACACAAAAACATCCTGTGGCGCACTGCATTAGCATCGAATAGCCCCCGCGATATGCAGCTATTCAGGGAAGTCAGGAACAAGTACACCCAGTCAGTTAGAAAAGCAAAGGCCAGCTTTTTCAAGCAGAAATTTGCTTCCTGTAGTACTAACTCCAAAAAGTTCTGGGACACTGTAAAGTCCATGGAGAATAAGAGCACCTCCTCCCAGTTGCCCACTGCACTGAGGCTCGGAAACACTGTTACCACCGATAAATCCACGATTATTGAAAATTTCAATAATCATTTTGCTACGGCTGGCCATGCTTTCCATCTGACTACCCCTACCCCGGTCAACAGCTCTGCACCCCCGGCAGCTACTTGCCCAAGCCCCCCCCGCTTCTCCTTCACCCAAATCCTGACAGCTGATGTTCTGAAAGAGCTACTAAGTCTGGACCCCTACAAATCTGCTGGGCTAGATAATCTGGACCCTCTCTTTCTGAAATTATCAGCCAAAATTGTTGCAACACCTATCACTAGCTTGTTCAACCTCTCTTTCGTATCGTCTGAGATCCCTAGAGATTGGAAAGCTGCCGCGGTCATCCCCCTCTTCAAAGGAGGAGACACTCTAGACCCAAACTGTTATAGACCAATATCCATCCTGCCCTGCCTTTCTAAAGTTTTCGAAAGCCAAGTTAACAAACAGATAACTGACCACTTCGAATCCCACCGTACCTTCTCTGCTATGCAATCTGGTTTCCGAGCTGGTCATGGGTGCACCTCAGCTACGCTCAAGGTACTGAACGATATCATAACCGCCATCGATAAAAGACAGTACTGTGCAGCCGTTTTCATCGACCTGGCCAAGGCTTTCGACTCTGTCAATCACCGCATTCTTATTGGCAGACTCAATAGCCTTGGTTTCTCAAGTGACTGCCTTGCTTGGTTCTCTAACTACTTTGCAGACAGAGTTCAGTGTGTCAAATCGGAGGGCCTATTGTCCGATCCTCTGGCAGTCTCTATGGGGGTGCCACAGGGTTCAATTCTTGGGCCAACCCTTTTCTCTATATACATCAACGATGTCGCTCTCGCTGCTGGTGACTCTCTGATCCATCTCTACGCAGATGACACCGTTCTGTATACATCTGGTCCCTCTTTGGATACTGTGTTTACTAACCTTCAATCAAGCTTCAATGCCATACAACAATCCTTCCGTGGCCTACAACTGCTCTTAAACGCTAGTAAAACTAAGTGCATGCTTTTCTATCGAACGATGCCAGCACCCGCCCACCGGACTATCATCACTACTCTCGACGGATCCGAATTAGAATACGTGGACACCTACAAATACCTAGGCATCTGGTTAGACTATAAACTCAACTTCCAGACTCACATCAACCATCTCCAATCCAAAATTAAATCCAGAATTGGCTTCCTATTTCGCAACAGAGCCTCCTTCACTCATGCTGCCAAACATGCCCTTGTAAAACTGACTATCCTACCGATCCTTGATTTTGGTGATGTCATTTACAAACTAGCCTCCAACACTCTACTTAGCAAATTGGATGTAGTCTATCATAGTGCCATCCGTTTTGTCACCAAAGCCCCTTACACTACCCACCATTGCGACCTGTATGCTCTCGTTGGCTGGCCTTCACTATATATTCGTCGCCAAACCCACTGGCTCCAGGTCATCTATAAGTCTTTATTAGGTAAATCCCCGCCCTATCTCAGCTCACTGGTCACCATAGCAACACCCACCCGTAGCATGCGCTCCAGCAGGTATATCTCACTGGTCACCCCCAAAGCCAACACCTCCTTCGGCCGCCATTCCTTCCAGTTCGCTGCTGCCAATGACTGGAACGAATTGCAAAAATCATTGAAGCTAGAGGTTCCTATCTCCCTCAATAACTTTAAGCATCAGCTGTCAAAGCTGCTTATCGATCACTGCACCTGTATATAGCCCTTCTGTAAATAGCCCACACTACTACCTCATCCCCATATTTATTTTTGTTTATTTTTCACTAATCTTGCACTCCAGTATCTCTATTTGCACATCATAATTTGCACATCCTTCATTCCTGTGTTAATGATGATAATTCTGTAATTTATTTCTACTCTATAGTCTATTTATTGTCCTACCTCCCAACCTTACTGCATTTTTGCACTACATTTTGCACTCTGTTTATAGATTTTCTATTGTGTTTTTGACTGTTTGTTGAATGTGTAACTCTGTGTTGTTGTTTTTACTGTCGCACTGCTTTGCTTTGTCTTGGCCAGGTCGCAGTTGCAAATGAGAACTTGTTCTCAACTGACCTACCTGGTTAAATAAAGGTGAAATAAACTGGCTCGAATAGCCGACCAATCAGCCTGTTACCAACCCTTAGTAAACTTCTGGAAAAAATTGTGTTTGACCAGATACAATGCTATTTCACAGTAAACAAATTGACAGTAGACTTTCAGCATGCTTATAGGTAAGGACACTCAACAAGCACAGCACTTACACAAATGGCTGATGATTGGCTGAGAGAAATTGATGATACAATGATTGTGGGGTCTGTTTTGTTAGACCAGCTTTTGACATTATCGATCATAGTCTGCTGCTGGAAAAACGTATGGCTTTACACCCCCTGATATATTGTGGATAAAGAGTTACCTGTCTAACAGAACACAGAGGGTGTTCTTTAATGGAAGCCTCTCCAACATAATCCAGGTAGAATCAGGCATTCCCCAGGGCTGCTGTCTAGGCCCCTTACTTTTTTCAATCTTTACTAATGACATTCCACTACCTTTGGGTAAAGCCAGTGTGTCTATGTATGTGTATGACTCAACACTATACATGTCAGCGACTGAAATGACTGCAACACTTAACAAAGAGCTGCAGTTAGTTTCAGAGTGGGTGGCAAGGAATAAGTTAGTCCTGAATATTTCCAAAACTAAAAGCTTTGTATTTGGGACAAATCGTTCACTAAACCCTAAACCTCAACTACATCTCGTAATGAATCATGTGGAAATGTAGCAAGTTGAGGAGACTAAACTGCTTGGAGTAACCCTGGATTGTAAACTGTCATGGTCAAAACATATTGATACAACAGTAGCTAAGATGGGGAGAAGTCTGTCCGTAATAAAGTGCTTTTTTGGAGAAATGTCCTCTGGTCTGATGAAACAAAAATAGAACTGTTTGGCCATAATGACCATCGTTATGTTTGGAGGAAAAAGGGGGAAGCTTGCAAGCCGAAGAACACTAATTGAGTGTGTATATAAACTTCTGACCCACTGGGAATGTGATGAAGAACTAACATCTGAAATAAATAATTCTCTACTATTATTCTATTATTCTGACATTTCACATTCTTAAAATAAAGTGGTGATCCTAACTGACCTAAGACAGGGAATTTTTACTAGGATTAAATGTCAGGAATTGTGTAAAACTAGTCTAGCCTGTAAGCACTTCTCTACCTCTCTAGTCCTACATATTAACTCTCTCTCTCTCTCTGCAGGGTAAAGTAGCCCAGACTGCCTGTATGTCAGCCTGTAAGCATCTCTCCACCTCTCTGCTCCAGCTGCTACTGGAGACCGATGTCAGACAGGTGTCTATGGGAGCTCTGCAGCAGTTCAACACAGACGTCAAGGAGTGTGAGAGTGAGTATACCCCCCCCCCCCCCAGTGCCCACAGAGCCCCCCCCTAGTGCCCACAGAGCCCCCCCCCTAGTGCCCACTGAGCCCCCCCCCTAGTGCCCACAGAGCCCCCCCCTAGTGCCCACAGAGCCCCCCCCTAGTGCCCACTGAGCCCCCCCCCCTAGTGCCCACTGAGCCCCCCCCCCTAGTGCCCACTGAGCCCCCCCCTAGTGCCCACTGAGCCCCCCCCCTAGTGCCCACTGAGCCCCCCCCTAGTGCCCACAGAGCCCCCCCCTAGTGCCCACTGAGCCCCCCCCCTAGTGCCCACTGAGCCCCCCCCCCTAGTGCCCACTGAGCCCCCTCCTAGTGCCCACTGAGCCCCCCCCCCTAGTGCCCACTGAGCCCCCTCCTAGTGCCCACTGAGCCCCCTCCTAGTGCCCACTGAGCCCCCTCCTAGTGCCCACTGAGCCCCCTCCTAGTGCCCACTGAGCCCCCCCCTAGTGCCCACAGAGCCCCCCCCTAGTGCCCACTGAGCCCCCCCCCCTAGTGCCCACTGAGCCCCCCCCCTAGTGCCCACAGAGCCCCCCCCCTAGTGCCCACTGAGCCCCCCCCCTAGTGCCCACTGAGCCCCCCCCTAGTGCCCACAGAGCCCCCCCCTAGTGCCCACTGAGCCCCCCCCCTAGTGCCCACTGAGCCCCCCCTCCTAGTGCCCACTGAGCCCCCCCCCTAGTGCCCACTGAGCCCCCTCCTAGTGCCCACTGAGCCCCCTCCTAGTGCCCACTGAGCCCCCTCCTAGTGCCCACTGAGCCCCCTCCTAGTGCCCACTGAGCCCCCTCCTAGTGCCCACAGAGCCCCCCCCCCCAGTGCCCACAGAGCCCCCCCCCCAGTGCCCACAGATCGTGTTCCGGTCTCCTTGTCCAGTACTTTACTGGGGTCCCAACACCATTCACCCTCTGGGCTCCTGTCACCTTGTCTCCTTGTCCAGTACTTTACTGGGGCCCCAACACCATTCACCCTCTGGGCTCCTGTCACCTTGTCTCCTTGTCCAGTACTTTACTGGGGTCCCAACACCATTCACCCTCTGGGCTCCTGTCACCTTGTCTCCTTGTCCAGTACTTTACTGGGGTCCCAACACCATTCACCCTCTGGGCCGATAACTACTTTATCCAATGTCACTGCAACACTTTGATGTTCATCTTTCCATCCCTCCCTCCTTCCCATCCTCTCTCATTCCATCCCTCCCTCCTTCTCATCCTCTCTCTTTCCATCTCTCCCTCCTTCCCATCCTCTCTTTCCAACCACATTTTCTCCAGATTGAGACTGAATTATTTTCCCATAATTCTTAGAGCTCAACTTGAAGACAACTCTGTCCTGTAGTTCTCAATTTCAACCACAGGTGGCACTATACAACAGAGTTTTACCTCAGGGGCTGAATGCTCTCTCTCCCTCCCGGCATCTCCTCTCCTCCTCCTTCTTCTTCTTCACTCTGCCTTTTAAAGGCAATAGGCTTTGAGGCTTCTCAAGTAAGGAGAGCGGAAGGGAGACAAGAAGGGGGGGTGAGAGAGAAGGAAGGTGGCTGACAGATAGATGACAGGTCGGGGGGGTGAGAGCATTGAGGGTACAGTGATGTCTGTGGGAAACTTGACATGATGCGTTGTGAAAGGCGTGATGTGTGTTTGAGGGAATACTAGGTTACGGAAAGGGGAGAGATGGGTGAATTAGAAGGTGGGGTGAAAGGGGAGAGATGGGTGAATTAGAAGGTGGGGTGAAAGGGGAGAGATGGGTGAATTAGAAGGTGGGGTGAAAGGGGAGAGATGGGTGAATTAGAAGGTGGGGTGAAAGGGGAGAGATGGGTGAATTAGAAGGTGGGGTGAAAGGGGAGAGATGGGTGAATTAGAAGGTGGGGTGAAAGGGGAGAGATGGGTGAATTAGAAGGTGGGGTGAAAGGGGAGAGATGGGTGAATTAGAAGGTGGGGTGAAAGGGGAGAGATGGGGTGAAAGGGTATTTGAGTTAGAGTCAGACTACCTTCGAGGAGGAGGAGGGGGGGCAGAGGAAGAGTTGACGAGGAGGAGGGGGGGCAGAGGAAGAGTGGAGGAGGAGGAGGGGGGGCAGAGGAAGAGTTGACGAGGAGGAGGGGGGGCAGAGGAAGAGTGGAGGAGGAGGAGGGGGGTTACAGGCAGGGCGGTTAGAGGGTTACAGGCAGGGCGGTTAGAGGGTTACAGGCAGGGCGGTTAGAGGGTTACAGGCAGGGCGGTTAGAGGGTTACAGGCAGGGCGGTTAGAGGGTTACAGGCAGGGCGGTTAGAGGGTTACAGGCAGGGCGGTTAGAGGGTTACAGGCAGGGCGGTTAGAGGGTTACAGGCAGGGCGGTTAGAGGGTTACAGGCAGGGCGGTTAGAGGGTTACAGGCAGGGCGGTTAGAGGGTTACAGGCAGGGCGGTTAGAGGGTTACAGGCAGGGCGGTTAGAGGGTTACAGGCAGGGCGGTTAGAGGGTTACAGGCAGGGCGGTTAGAGGGTTACAGGCAGGGCGGTTAGAGGGTTACAGGCAGGGCGGTTAGAGGGTTACAGGCAGGGCGGTTAGAGGCTTGGGTTAGAGGGTTACAGGCAGGGCGGTTAGAGGGTTACAGGCAGGGCGGTTAGAGGGTTACAGGCAGGGCGGTTAGAGGGTTACAGGCAGGGCGGTTAGAGGGTTACAGGCAGGGCGGTTAGAGGGTTACAGGCAGGGCGGTTAGAGGGTTACAGGCAGGGCGGTTAGAGGCTTGGGTTAGGGGGTTACAGGCAGGGCGGTTAGAGGGTTACAGGCAGGGCGGTTAGAGGCTTGGGTTAGAGGGTTACAGGCAGGGCGGTTAGAGGGTTACAGGCAGGGCGGTTAGAGGGTTACAGGCAGGGCGGTTAGAGGGTTACAGGCAGGGCGGTTAGAGGGTTACTGGCAGGGCGGTTAGAGGGTTACAGGCAGGGCGGTTAGAGGGTTACAGGCAGGGCGGTTAGAGGGTTACAGGCAGGGCGGTTAGAGGGTTACAGGCAGGGCGGTTAGAGGGTTACAGGCAGGGCGGTTAGAGGGTTACAGGCAGGGCGGTTAGAGGGTTACAGGCAGGGCGGTTAGAGGGTTACAGGCAGGGCGGTTAGAGGGTTACAGGCAGGGCGGTTAGAGGGTTACAGGCAGGGCGGTTAGAGGCTTGGGTTAGGGGGTTACAGGCAGGGCGGTTAGAGGGTTACAGGCAGGGCGGTTAGAGGCTTGGGTTAGAGGGTTACAGGCAGGGCGGTTAGAGGGTTACAGGCAGGGCGGTTAGAGGGTTACAGGCAGGGCGGTTAGAGGGTTACAGGCAGGGCGGTTAGAGGGTTACAGGCAGGGCGGTTAGAGGGTTACAGTCAGGGCGGTTAGAGGGTTACAGGCAGGGCGGTTAGAGGGTTACAGGCAGGGCGGTTAGAGGGTTACAGGCAGGGCGGTTAGAGGGTTACAGGCAGGGCGGTTAGAGGGTTACAGGCAGGGCGGTTAGAGGGTTACAGGCAGGGCGGTTAGAGGCTTGGGTTAGGGGGTTACAGGCAGGGCGGTTAGAGGGTTACAGGCAGGGCGGTTAGAGGCTTGGGTTAGAGGGTTACAGGCAGGGCGGTTAGAGGGTTACAGGCAGGGCGGTTAGAGGGTTACAGGCAGGGCGGTTAGAGGGTTACAGGCAGGGCGGTTAGAGGGTTACAGGCAGGGCGGTTAGAGGGTTACAGGCAGGGCGGTTAGAGGGTTACAGGCAGGGCGGTTAGAGGGTTACAGGCAGGGCGGTTAGAGGGTTACAGGCAGGGCGGTTAGAGGGTTACAGGCAGGGCGGTTAGAGGCTTGGGTTAGGGGGTTACAGGCAGGGGAGTGAGAGGCGATGTTGGGTCTGGAACGGAGATGGTGTGTGTGTGACTGAGGAGAGGATCTGAGTATTGTGGTAGGGTAGAGAACATTTGACACTGGCACACAAAACAGTGTTGGGCTGTAGCTAATCTCTTTCACCTTGACCACGCTGGGATCTATACACCATCCCATCAACCATTACCACGCCTGTCTTATCCCCTACCCAGGCCTGACCCCAACACACACACACAGAGGCGCGCACACACACACACAGAGGCACACATACATGGACACAGACACGCACACACATTTACCGCGTCATACCTAGAGCCAAGAAGCACATCTAAACTCAAAACGACCCCGTCCCAAAAAAAACTGAACAAGCAAATTCTCACCCCTCACACCCTCGCCTTTAGCCCTCGCCTTTAGCCCTCGCTCCTCACCCTCTCCTTTAGCCCTCGCTCCTCACCCTCTCCTTTAGCCCTCGCTCCTCACCCTCGCCTTTAGCCCTCGCCTTTAGTCCTCACCCTCGCCTTTAGGCCTCGCCTTTAGCCCTCCCTCCTCACCCTCGCCTTTAGCCCTCGCTCCTCCCTCTCGCCTTTAGCCCTCGCTCCTCACCCTCGCCTTTAGCCCTCGCTCCTCCCTCTCGCCTTTAGCCCTCGCTCCTCACCCTCGCCTTTAGCCCTCGCTCCTCCCTCTCGCCTTTAGCCCTCGCTCCTCCCTCTCGCCTTTAGCCCTCGCTCCTCACCCTCGCCTTTAGCCCTCGCTCCTCCCTCTCGCCTTTAGCCCTCGCTCCTCACCCTCTCCTTTAGCCCTCGCTCCTCACCCTCGCTCCTCACCCTCTCCTTTAGTCCTCGCTCCTCACCCTCTCCTTTAGCCCTCGCTCCTCACCCTCGCTCCTCACCCTCTCCTTTAGTCCTCGCTCCTCACCCTCTCCTTTAGCCCTCGCTCCTCACCCTCTCCTTTAGCCCTCGCTCCTCACCCTCGCCTTTAGCCCTCGCCTTTAGTCCTCACCCTCGCCTTTAGGCCTCGCCTTTAGCCCTCCCTCCTCACCCTCGCCTTTAGCCCTCGCTCCTCACCCTCGCCTTTAGCCCTCGCTCCTCACCCTCGCCTTTAGCCCTCGCTCCTCCCTCTCGCCTTTAGCCCTCGCTCCTCCCTCTCGCCTTTAGCCCTCGCTCCTCACCCTCGCCTTTAGCCCTCGCTCCTCCCTCTCGCCTTTAGCCCTCGCTCCTCACCCTCGCCTTTAGCCCTCGCTCCTCACCCTCGCCTTTAGCCCTCGCTCCTCGCCTTTAGCCCTCGCTCCTCGCCTTTAGCCCTCGCTCCTCGCCTTTAGCCCTCGCTCCTCACCCTCGCCTTTAGCCCTCGCTCCTCACCCTCGCCTTTATCCCTCGCTCCTCGCCTTTAGCCCTCGCTCCTCGCCTTTAGCCCTCGCTCCTCACCTTTAGCCCTCGCCTTTAGCCCTCGCTCCTCACCCTCGCCTTTAGCCCTCGCTCCTCACCCTCGCCTTTAGCCCTCGCTCCTCGCCTTTAGCCCTCGCTCCTCACCCTCGCCTTTATCCCTCGCCTTTAGCCCTCGCTCCTCACCTTTAGCCCTCGCCTTTAGCCCTCGCTCCTCGCCGTCGCATTTCTGGCTCTCATGCCTGTTCCGGATTAACCAAGTTCAAGTTCAACCCAAGTTCAACCCGACCGGCCTCAGAAAACCCAGGAACCAACAACTAAACTCTCACCTCTTGCTCCTCTCTAGTACAGGAAGAGACTGTACTAACCTTCACCCTCAACCTTCACCCTCAACCTTCACCCTCGTCACCCAAGTTCAAATACCAAAATGTATCCCCCACCGCAAAAACAACTAAAACTCATCTCTCACACTCTCATCCCAAGGTCAAATTCCAGGAGTGCTGATCTAGGATCAGTTCCACCCTGTCCATGTAATCTTATTCATTATGAGCTAAAAGGCAAAACTGATCCTAGATCAGCACTCCACCTCTGAGACACTTTGTGTATACGGGCCCTGGAAGACCTAGACATGACTCCCCAACAGGGGACCCCCATCATCCTCCCCTCCTCACTACCTCCCCTCCCTCCCCTCCTCCCCCTCTCCTGTCATCCATCTGCCAATCTCACGGTGCATGGCGAATTCCTGCCGTTCTTTCATTCCTTTCTTTTTCTCTCTCGTTCTCTCTCTTTCTCTCTCTCTCTCTCTCCACCCCTCTCACCCCCCACCCCTCTCTCCTTTATTCATTGGTTCTGTCGTTCCCACAGGGTTTGCCAGAGCGGGGCCGGTACCCGGCTTCCAAGGAGACACACTGCTGCTCGCCTTCTCTGACTTGAGACAAGTAGGTCTTTGTTTTTCATTATTCTATCGCTCCCTCTCTTTCTATTGCCCCCTCTCTCTTTCTATCGCCCCCTCTCTCTTTCTATCGCCCCCTCTCTCTTTCTATTGCCCCCTCTCTCTTTCTATTGCCCCCTCTCTCTTTCTATTGCCCCCTCTCTCTTTCTATTGCCCCCTCTCTCTTTCTATTGCCCCCTCTCTCTTTCTATTGCCCCCTCTCTCTTTCTATTGCCCCCTCTCTCTTTCTATTGCCCCCTCTCTCTTTCTATCGCCCCCTCTCTCTTTCTATTGCCCCCTCTCTCTTTCTATCGCCCCCTCTCTCTTTCTATTGCCCCCTCTCTCTTTCTATTGCCCCCTCTCTCTTTCTATTGCCCCCTCTCTCTTTCTATCGCCCCCTCTCTCTTTCTATTGCCCCCTCTCTCTTTCTATTGCCCCCTCTCTCTTTCTATTGCCCCCTCTCTTTCTATTGCCCCCTCTCTCTTTCTATTGCCCCCTCTCTCTTTCTATCTCCCCCTCTCTCTTTCTATTGCCCCCTCTCTCTTTCTATCTCCCCCTCTCTCTTTCTATCTCCCCCTCTCTCTCAGTGTTTGATCCTGTTTACCACCTTTCTTTGCTGTGGTATTTCAGTCTGTCTGTCTGTCTGTCTCTCTGTCCCTAAACCTGTTGACCTTGACCCCCCAGACTCAGTGTCACTGTCATTGTGTATACATGCATAATAGGATCAGGAGTTTTTCTTGACAACATGACCTTACCAACTCCTGGCCCTAGTGGAGGCCTCTGGTTTTCCTTAACTTCAGATTGGCACAGAGTCTTCATCCCTAAACATTGAAGGAGGCGGGGCGTGTGTTACTCTGTGGTGTGTGTCTGGTTGGGAGGCGGGGCGTGTGTTACTCTGTGGTGTGTGTCTGGTTGGGAGGCGGGGCGTGTGTTACTCTGTGGTGTGTGTCTGGTTGGGAGGCGGGGCGTGTGTTACTCTGTGGTGTGTGTCTGGTTGGGAGGCGGGGCGTGTGTTACTCTGTGGTGTGTGTCTGGTTGGGAGGCGGGGCGTGTGTTACTCTGTGGTGTGTGTCTGGTTGGGAGGCGGGGCGTGTGTTACTCTGTGGTGTGTGTCTGGTTGGGAGGCGGGGCGTGTGTGTTACTCTGTGGTGTGTGTCTGGTTGGGAGGCGGGGCGTGTGTGTTACTCTGTGGTGTGTGTCTGGTTGGGAGGCGGGGTGTGTGTGTTACTCTGTGGTGTGTGTCTGGTTGGGAGGCGGGGTGTGTGTGTTACTCTGTGGTGTGTGTCTGGTTGGGAGGCGGGGCGTGTGTGTTACTCTGTGGTGTGTGTCTGGTTGGGAGGCGGGGCGTGTGTGTTACTCTGTGGTGTGTGTCTGGTTGGGAGGCGGGGCGTGTGTGTTACTCTGTGGTGTGTGTCTGGTTGGGAGGCGGGGCGTGTGTGTTACTCTGTGGTGTGTGTCTGGTTGGGAGGCGGGGCGTGTGTTACTCTGTGGTGTGTGTCTGGTTGGGAGGCGGGGCGTGTGTGTTACTCTGTGGTGTGTGTCTGGTTGGGAGGCGGGGTGTGTGTGTTACTCTGTGGTGTGTGTCTGGTTGGGAGGCGGGGTGTGTGTGTTACTCTGTGGTGTGTGTCTGGTTGGGAGGCGGGGTGTGTGTGTTACTCTGTGGTGTGTGTCTGGTTGGGAGGCGGGGCGTGTGTGTTACTCTGTGGTGTGTGTCTGGTTGGGAGGCGGGGTGTGTGTGTTACTCTGTGGTGTGTGTCTGGTTGGGAGGCGGGGCGTGTGTGTTACTCTGTGGTGTGTGTCTGGTTGGGAGGCGGGGCGTGTGTGTTACTCTGTGGTGTGTGTCTGGTTGGGAGGCGGGGCGTGTGTGTTACTCTGTGGTGTGTGTCTGGTTGGGAGGCGGGGCGTGTGTTACTCTGTGGTGTGTGTCTGGTTGGGAGGCGGGGTGTGTGTGTTACTCTGTGGTGTGTGTCTGGTTGGGAGGCGGGGCGTGTGTGTTACTCTGTGGTGTGTGTCTGGTTGAGAGGCGGGGTGTGTGTGTTACTCTGTGGTGTGTGTCTGGTTGGGAGGCGGGGCGTGTGTGTTACTCTGTGGTGTGTGTCTGGTTGGGAGGCGGGGCGTGTGTGTTACTCTGTGGTGTGTGTCTGGTTGGGAGGCGGGGTGTGTGTGTTACTCTGTGGTGTGTGTCTGGTTGGGAGGCGGGGCGTGTGTGTTACTCTGTGGTGTGTGTCTGGTTGGGAGGCGGGGTGTGTGTGTTACTCTGTGGTGTGTGTCTGGTTGGGAGGCGGGGTGGTCGTTTCAGCTCAGGGGTTCCGAGGAAAAAGTAGATGATTGACCGCCTGCCTTGGACTGTGTGAGGTGGTTGTCGTGTGTGTGTGTGTGTGTGTGTGTGTGTGTGTGTGAGGTGGTTGTCGTGTGTGTGTGTGTGTGTGTGTGAGGTGGTTGTCGTGTGTGTGTGTGTGTGTGTGTGAGGTGGTTGTCGTGTGTGTGTGTGTGTGTGTGTGTGAGGTGGTTGTCGTGTGTGTGTGTGTGTGTGAGGTGGTTGTCGTGTGTGTGTGTGTGTGTGAGGTGGTTGTCATGTGTGTGTGTGTGTGTGTGTGAGGTGGTTGTCGTGTGTGTGTGTGTGTGTGTGTGTGGTGGTTGTCGTGTGTGTGTGTGTGTGTGAGGTGGTTGTCGTGTGTGTGTGTGTGTGTGAGGTGGTTGTCGTGTGTGTGTGTGTGTGAGGTGGTTGTCGTGTGTGTGTGTGTGTGTGTGTGTGTGTGTGTGTGAGGTGGTTGTCGTGTGTGTGTGGTGGTTGTCGTGTGTGTGTGGTGGTTGTCGTGTGTGTGAGGTGGTTGTCGTGTGTGTGAGGTGGTTGTCGTGTGTGAGGTGGTTGTCGTGTGTGTGAGGTGGTTGTCGTGTGTGAGGTGGTTGTCGTGTGTGAGGTGGTTGTCGTGTGTGAGGTGGTTGTCGTGTGTGAGGTGGTTGTCGTGTGTGAGGTGGTTGTCGTGTGTGAGGTGGTTGTCGTGTGTGTGTGAGGTGGTTGTCATGTGTGTGTGTGTGTGAGGTGGTTGTCGTGTGTGTGAGGTGGTTGTGTGTGAGGTGTGAGGGGGTTGTCGTGTGTGTGTGTGTGTGAGGTGGTTGTCGTGTGTGTGAGGTGGTTGTGTGTGAGGTGTGAGGGGGTTGTCGTGTGTGTGTGTGTGAGGTGGTTGTCGTGTGTGTGAGGTGGTTGTGTGTGAGGTGTGAGGGAGTTGTCGTGTGTGTGAGGTGGTTGTGTGTGAGGTGTGAGGGGGTTGTCGTGTGTGTGTGTGTATGAGGTGGTTATCATGTGTGTGAGGTGGTTGTCGTGTGTGTGAGGTGGTTGTGTGTGAGGTGTGAGGGGGTTGTCGTGTGTGTGTGTGTGTGAGGTGGTTGTCGTGTGTGTGAGGTGTTTGTGTGTGATGTGTGAGGGGGTTGTCGTGTGTGTGAGGTGGTTGTGTGTGAGGTGTGAGGGGGTTGTCGTGTGTGTGTGTATGAGGTGGTTATCATGTGTGTGAGGTGGTTGTCGTGTGTGTGAGGTGGTTGTGTGTGAGGTGTGAGGGGGTTGTCGTGTGTGTGTGTGTGTGAGGTGGTTGTCGTGTGTGTGAGGTGGTTGTGTGTGAGGTGTGAGGGGGTTGTCGTGGGTGTGAGGTGGTTGTGTGTGAGGTGTGAGGGGGTTGTCGTGTGTGTGAGGTGGTTGTGTGTGAGGTGTGAGGGGGTTGTCGTGTGTGTGAGGTGGTTGTGTGTGAGGTGTGAGGGGGTTGTCGTGTGTGTGAGGTGGTTGTGTGTGAGGTGTGAGGGGGTTGTCGTGTGTGTGAGGTGGTTGTGTGTGAGGTGTGAGGGGGTTGTCGTGTGTGTGAGGTGGTTGTGTGTGAGGTGTGAGGGGGTTGTCGTGTGTGTGAGGTGGTTGTGTGTGAGGTGTGAGGTGGTTGTCGTGTGTGTGAGGTGGTTGTGTGTGAGGTGTGAGGGGGTTGTGTGTGAGGTGTGAGGTGGTTGTGTGTGAGGTGTGAGGGGGTTGTTGTGTGTGTGAGGTGGTTGTGTGTGAGGTGTGAGGTGGTTGTGTGTGAGGTGTGAGGGGGTTGTTGTGTGTGTGAGGTGGTTGTGTGTGAGGTGTGAGGGGGTTGTCGTGTGTGTGAGGTGGTTGTGTGTGAGGTGGTTGTGTGTGAGGTGGTTGTGTGTGAGGTGTGAGGTGGTTGTCGTGTGTGTGAGGTGGTTGTGTGTGAGGTGTGAGGGGGTTGTTGTGTGTGTGTGTATGAGGTGGTTGTGT
This sequence comes from Thymallus thymallus, assembly GCA_023634145.1. Lineage (NCBI taxonomy): Eukaryota > Metazoa > Chordata > Actinopteri > Salmoniformes > Salmonidae > Thymallus > Thymallus thymallus. Next base: position 23,892,540 of record CM042422.1, read on the forward strand.
GTGAGGTGGTTGTGTGTGTGTATGAGGTGGTTGTCGTGTGTGTGAGGTGGTTGTCGTGTGTGAGGTGGTTGTCGTGTGTGTGAGGTGGTTGTCGTGTGTGAGGTGGTTGTCGTGTGTGAGGTGGTTGTCGTGTGTGAGGTGGTTGTCGTGTGTGAGGTGGTTGTCGTGTGTGAGGTGGTTGTCGTGTGTGAGGTGGTTGTCGTGTGTGTGTGAGGTGGTTGTCGTGTGTGTGTGTGTGTGAGGTGGTTGTCGTGTGTGTGAGGTGGTTGTGTGTGAGGTGTGAGGGGGTTGTCGTGTGTGTGTGTGTGTGAGGTGGTTGTCGTGTGTGTGAGGTGGTTGTGTGTGAGGTGTGAGGGGGTTGTCGTGTGTGTGTGTGTGAGGTGGTTGTCGTGTGTGTGAGGTGGTTGTGTGTGAGGTGTGAGGGAGTTGTCGTGTGTGTGAGGTGGTTGTGTGTGAGGTGTGAGGGGGTTGTCGTGTGTGTGTGTGTATGAGGTGGTTATCATGTGTGTGAGGTGGTTGTCGTGTGTGTGAGGTGGTTGTGTGTGAGGTGTGAGGGGGTTGTCGTGTGTGTGTGTGTGTGAGGTGGTTGTCGTGTGAGGTGTTTGTGTGTGATGTGTGAGGGGGTTGTCGTGTGTGTGAGGTGGTTGTGTGTGAGGTGTGAGGGGGTTGTCGTGTGTGTGTGTATGAGGTGGTTATCATGTGTGTGAGGTGGTTGTCGTGTGTGTGAGGTGGTTGTGTGTGAGGTGTGAGGGGGTTGTCGTGTGTGTGTGTGTGTGAGGTGGTTGTCGTGTGTGTGAGGTGGTTGTGTGTGAGGTGTGAGGGGGTTGTCGTGTGTGTGAGGTGGTTGTGTGTGAGGTGTGAGGGGGTTGTCGTGTGTGTGAGGTGGTTGTGTGTGAGGTGTGAGGGGGTTGTCGTGTGTGTGAGGTGGTTGTGTGTGAGGTGTGAGGGGGTTGTCGTGTGTGTGAGGTGGTTGTGTGTGAGGTGTGAGGGGGTTGTTGTGTGTGTGAGGTGGTTGTGTGTGAGGTGTGAGGGGGTTGTCGTGTGTGTGAG
>CM042422.1:23896089-23926089 GCA_023634145.1 Thymallus thymallus
CCTCCCCTCCATCCCTCTCTTCTCTCCTTCCCTCCTTCCCTCTGTCCCTCTCTTCTCTCCTCCCCTCCGTCCCTCTCTCCTCCCCTCTTCTCCGTCCCCCTCTCATTTCCTCTCCTCCATCCCTCTCTCCTCTCCTTATCTCCATCCCTCTCTCCCCTCTTCCTCCATCCCTTTCTCCTCCCTTCCATCACTCACTTTCTGAGTGATGTCACAGAGGTTCTCTGTGACATTCCTGTGGTCTGTCCATCAGCAAAAACCTATTTTTCTGTCTCCCCCTCTGGAACGGCTTATTCCTCCCTCTCTCCCTCCTCCCCCTCTCCCTCCTCTCTGTGTGTGTGTGTGTGTGTGTGTGTGTGTGTGTGTGTGTGTGTGTGTGTACGTTTGGAGACTGACCTCAGCAGCACCACTATTACACAGGAGATGGTAATCAGAGAGAGAGTGTCCTGTGTTAGGGTTCAGTAAACCACAACAATAGTAAACTGGGGACATTTTGTTAGTCTCCCCACAGGTCAAATGCTATTTCTATGGGGTTTAGGGTTAAGATTAGAATTAGGGTTAGGAGCTAGGGTTGGGGTTAAGGTTAGGGTTAGGGAAAATAGGATTTTGGTTTGGGTCAGATCCCGAATACTGACACACCTCTGTGTGTGTGTGTGTGAACTAAGTATAGCCACTAGCGATTCCGCAGTGACAGCGGCAATCTGCTTGTGTGTACAGACAGTGTGAGCTGTCCCGCTGGGAGCATAGACCTCTACCTTACCCTGGCTGACAGAGTCTTACCTCTATCAACCCCGTCTGACAGAGTCTTACCTCTATCAACCCTGTCTGACAGAGTCTTACCTCTATCAACCCTGTCTGACAGAGTCTTACCTCTATCAACCCTGTCTGACAGAGACTGAGGGAGAGAGAGAGGAGAGACTGAGGGAGAGACTGAGGGAGAGACTGAGGGAGAGACTGAGGGAGAGACTGAGGGAGAGACTGAGGGAGAGACTGAGGGAGAGACTGAGGGAGAGACTGAGGGGAGAGACTGAGGGAGAGCGAGGGGAGAGACTGAGGGAGAGCGAGAGGAGAGACTGAGGAGAGACTGAGGGAGAGAGAGAAGAGAGACTGAGGGAGAGAGAGACTGAGGGAGAGAGAGAAGAGAGGAGAGACTGAGGGAGAGAGAGGAGAGACTGAGGGAGAGAGAGACTGAGGGAGAGACTGAGGGAGAGACTGAGGGAGAGACTGAGGGAGAGACTGAGGGAGAGCGAGGGGAGAGACTGAGGGAGAGCGAGGGGAGAGACTGAGGGAGAGCGAGGGGAGAGACTGAGGGAGAGCGAGGGGAGAGACTGAGGGAGAGCGAGGGGAGAGACTGAGGGAGAGCGAGAGGAGAGAGAGAAGAGAGGAGAGACTGAGGGAGAGACTGAGGGAGGGAGGAGAGAGAGAGGAGAGACTTAGGGAGGGAGGAGAGAGAGAGGAGAGACTTAGTGAGAGACTGAGGGAGAGATTAAGGGAGAGCGAGACTGAGGGAAGCAGAGACTGAGGGAGAGGAGAAGAGAGATTGAGGGAGAGAGAGACTGAGGGATGGAGAGACTGAGGTAGAGCGCTCTCAATGTCACATTCCTTTGCGGTGCAGTCACAGAGGAGGTAGTCGAGGGGCACGAGACAGACGTGTGTGTGTGTGACAAGATGGGTTCAGGCAGAGGACGGTTAAGGGATGAGGGTCCAAGAGTGTTTATGTAAGGGCAGCACAGACTTTGACCTGACACAGAGATTTGACAGCCATGAGAGAGAGTGGTGCAGAAAGGAGCGTTTTTCTGGTTAGTTTTGGGAGCTCCACAGTGGGACAGAGACAGGAGGGTAAAGCCTGGCTGGTAGGGGGCCTGACATGTCTGTTCATCCGTATACTGATCCTCTGAAGGAGAGAGAAAGGGACAGAGCGAGAGATGAGAAAAGATAAAGGATGGAGAGCAGCAGATAGACTTCTAAATGCTTCCCCCTCTCCATCCCCGTGGTCCTATTGGACACACTGACATACACACACTGACTGACACACACACACACACTGACATACACACACTGACATACACACACTGACATACACACACTGACATACACACACACACACTGACATACACACACTGACATACACACACTGACATACACACACACACACTGACATACACACACTGACTGACACACACACACACTGACATACACACACTGACATACACACACTGACTGACACACACACACACTGACATACACACACTGACATACACACACTGACTGACACACACACACACACTGACACACACACACACACACTTACATACACACACTGACATACACACACTGACATACACACACTGACTGACATACACACACTGACTGACACACACACACACTGACATACACACACTGACATACACACACACTGACATACACACACTGACATACACACACTGACACACACACACTGACTGACACACACACTGACTGACACACACACACTGACTGACACACACACACTGACATACACACACTGACATACACACACTGACATACACACACTGACATACACACACTGACATACACACACTGACACACACTGACATACACACACTGACACACACTGACATACACACACTGACATACACACACACTGACATACACACACTGACATACACACACACTGACATACACACACTGACATACACACACTGACATACACACACTGACATACACACACTGACATACACACACTGACATACACACACTGACACACACTGACATACACACACACTGACACACACTGACATACACACACACTGACACACTGACATACACACGCACTGACATACACACACTGACATACACAGACACTGACGCACTGACATACACACACTGACTGACACACACACACACTGACATACACACACTGACATACACACACTGACATACACACACTGGCATAAACACACTGACATACACACACACTGACGCACTGACATACACACACTGACTGACACACACACACACACTGACATACACACACTGACACACACACACTGACTGACACACACACACACTGACACACACACACACTGACATACACACACTGACATACACACACTGACATACACACACTGACATACACACACTGACACACACACACTGACATACACACACACTGACATACACACACTGACATACACACACACTGACATACACACACTGACATACACACACACTGACATACACACACTGACATACACACACTGACATACACACACTGACACACACTGACATACACACACACTGACACACACTGACATACACACACACTGACACACTGACATACACACGCACTGACATACACACACTGACATACACACACACTGACGCACTGACATACACACACTGACTGACACACACACACACTGACATACACACACTGACATACACACACTGACATACACACACTGGCATACACACACTGACATACATATACACTGACATACACACACACTGACACACTGACATACACACACACTGACATACACACACACTGACACACTGACATACACACACACTGACACACTGACATACACCTACTGACACGCACACACACTGACACACACACTGACACACACTGACACACACACTGACACACACTGACACACACACTGACACACGACTGACACACACGACATACACTGACACACACACACACACTGACACACACACTGACACACACACGCACGCACTGACACACTGACACACACGACTGACACACACGACATACACTGACACACACACACACTGAGACACACACGCTGACACACACGCTGACACACACGCTGACACACACGCTGACACACACACACACACTGACACACACACACACACACACTGAGACAAACATTGACACACAAACATTGACACACACGCTGACACACACGCTGACACACACGCTGACACACACTGAGACATACACTGACACACACTCGCTGACACACACACACTGACACACGCTGACACACACACTTACTGACACACATACTGAGTGACACACTGACACACACACGCTGACACACACACACACACACGCTGACACACACACACTTAGAGATACACACACACACACACTGACACACACGCTGACACACACACACATCCTGAACGCTGAGACATACACACACTGAGACACACACACATCCTGAACGCTGAGACATACACACACACACACTGAGACACACACACATCCTGAACGCTGAGACATACACACACACACACTGAGACACACACACTGAGACACACACACATCCTGAACGCTGAGACATACACACACACACACACTGAGACACACACACACTGAGACACACACACACTGAGACACACACACACTGAGACACACACATATCCTGAACGCTGAGACATACACACACACACACACTGAGACACACACACACTGAGACACACACACACTGAGACACACACACACTGAGACACACACACACTGAGACACACACACTGAGACACACACATATCCTGAACGCTGAGACATACATACACACACACACACACACTGAGACACACACACACTGAGACACACACATATCCTGAACGCTGAGACACACACACTGAGACACACACACATCCTGAATGCTGAGTGCGCCTTAGGCATTATAGAGATTCCATCTTGTTATGCTGACCTCGTACATCCATCTGCCCGCCCGTCTGTCTGTCTGAGCGATGCATAGAGAGATTATAATTGGGCGGCAGGTAGCCTAGCGGTTAGTGTTGAGCCAGTAATTGAAAGGTCGCTGGTTCGAATACCAGAGCCGACAAGGTGAGAACCTGTCTGTGTCCTTGAGCAAGGTACTTAACCCTAATTAGCTCCAGGGGCTGACCCTATTGGTAGGCCTTCATTGTAAATAAGAATTTGTTCATAACTGACTTGCCTAGTTAAATAAAGGTTAAATAAATAAATAGAAATATAAAATGTCTGTCCAGCTGTTTCTCACACACATTCTCTGGGTGGTTGTTCATGACATTGCAGTGGCAGCTTTAGTTTACCTGACCTCATTGGCTGCTTCCATCTCTCTCTCCTTTAGTTTACCTGACCTCATTGGCTGCTTCCATCTCTCTCTCCTTTAGTTTACCTGACCTCATTGGCTGCTTCCATCTCTCTCTCCTTTAGTTTACCTGACCTCATTGGCTGCTTCCATCTCTCTCTCCTTTAGTTTACCTGACCTCATTGGCTGCTTCCTTCTCTCTCTCCTTTAGTTTACCTGACCTCATTGGCTGCTTCCATCTCTCTCTCCTTTAGTTTACCTGACCTCATTGGCTGCTTCCATCTCTCTCTCCTTTAGTTTACCTGACCTCATTGGCTGCTTCCATCTCTCTCTCCTTTAGTTTACCTGACCTCATTGGCTGCTTCCATCTCTCTCTCCTTTAGTTTACCTGACCTCATTGGCTGCTTCCATCTCTCTCTAAACTTGTCTTGTCTTACTCACTGTGCGTAAGCTATTTACTGTTCACTCTTTCACATTGTTTAGATTCCCTTTTAGATTTCTCTTTTAGATCCTCCTGTTTAGAGTCCTGTTTAGAGTCCTGTTTAGAGTCCTGTTTAGAGTCCTGTTTAGAGTCCTGTTTAGAGTCCTGTTTAGAGTCCTGTTTAGAGTCGTGTTTAGAGTCCTGTTTAGAGTCGTGTTTAGAGTCGTGTTTAGAGTCGTGTTTAAGAGTCGTGTTTAAGAGTCGTGTTTAGAGGTTTCCCTGGATCCTAATAGCTACTACATTGAGAGAGGGAGATGGTGTCACTGGTCTGTGGGCGTAGTTTTGTGTGTGTGTGTGTGTGTGTGTGTGTGTGTGTGTGTGTGTGTGTGTGTGTGTGTGTGTGTGTGTGTGTGTGTGTGTGTGTGTGTGTGTGTGTGTGTTTTAGGATGGAGCTAAACAGGGTGGGCTGGAGGTGAGAGCTGGGTCCGTATCCACAAAGCATCTCAGAAAAGGTCCTAGGAATCCGTTAAAACCTTTTTTAAGAAAAGAAAAAAAACTCCCAGCTCAGAGTAGGTTTTAGGAGGATGTTAAGACACTGTCCAGACAAACTCTGAGCCAGGAGTAAAATCAACTCCTGAAAGTTTATCTCAGCTGATAATCGTACAGTTTGAGGTACTGCAAAGGATAGATGGTGATGACGCTCATTGACATTGTTGTAAATGATGAGGAATAACCAATCACGAAGAGGCAGCTGTGAACTCTATACCGCGGTGAATGGGACTGGACATCAAATGTTGTAACGGGGAAACACTTGATATGATTGGTCTGAATCACTTTGCCTACTGTTAATTATTGTTCTTTATTATTGGCTAAAATGTTGGCAGCTTTTATTTTAACCAATTCTGATGTTTGTTAACAGTAATTTGTCTACATTTATTTTAGTAACACACTCGTCACTACAGTTATATATGTATAATACATAGACCCTAATTCATTATATATGTATAATACATAGACCCTAATTCATTATATATGTATAATGCATAGACCCTAATTCATTATATATGTATAATCCATAGACCCTAATTCATTATATATGTATAATCCATAGACCCTAATTCATTATATATGTATAATGCATAGACCCTAATTCATTATATATGTATAATGCATAGACCCTAATTCATTATATATGTATAATGCATAGACCCTAATTCATTATATATGTATAATGCATAGACCCTAATTCATTATATATGTATAATGCATAGACCCTAATTCATTATATATGTATAATCCATAGACCCTAATTCATTATATATGTATAATACATAGACCCTAATTCATTATATATGTATAATACATAGACCCTAATTCATTATATATGTATAATCCATAGACCCTAATTCATTATATATGTATAATCCATAGACCCTAATTCATTATATATGTATAATCCATAGACCCTAATTCATTATATATGTATAATACATAGACCCTAATTCATTATATATGTATAATCCATAGACCCTAATTCATTATATATGTATAATACATAGACCCTAATTCATTATATATGTATAATGCATAGACCCTAATTCATTATATATGTATAATGCATAGACCCTAATTCATTATATATGTATAATGCATAGACCCTAATTCATTATATATGTATAATGCATAGACCCTAATTCATTATATATGTATAATCCATAGACCCTAATTCATTATATATGTATAATACATAGACCCTAATTCATTATATATGTATAATACATAGACCCTAATTCATTATATATGTATAATACATAGACCCTAATTCATTATATATGTATAATCCATAGACCCTAATTCATTATATATATATAATCCATAGACCCTAATTCATTGTATATGTATAATACATAGACCCTAATTCATTATATATGTATAATACATAGACCCTAATTCATTATATATGTATAATGCATAGACCCTAATTCATTATATATGTATAATGCATAGACCCTAATTCATTATATATGTATAATGCATAGACCCTAATTCATTATATATGTATAATACATAGACCCTAATTCATTATATATGTATAATCCATAGACCCTAATTCATTATATATGTATAATACATAGACCCTAATTCATTATATATATATAATCCATAGACCCTAATTCATTATATATGTATAATACATAGACCCTAATTCATTATATATGTATAATCCATAGACCCTAATTCATTATATATGTATAATACATAGACCCTAATTCATTATATATGTATAATGCATAGACCCTAATTCATTATATATGTATAATCCATAGACCCTAATTCATTATATATGTATAATGCATAGACCCTAATTCATTATATATGTATAATCCATAGACCCTAATTCATTATATATGTATAATACATAGACCCTAATTCATTATATATGTATAATGCATAGACCCTAATTCATTATATATGTATAATCCATAGACCCTAATTCATTATATATGTATAATACATAGACCCTAATTCATTATATATGTATAATACATAGACCCTAATTCATTATATATGTATAATCCATAGACCCTAATTCATTATATATGTATAATCCATAGACCCTAATTCATTATATATGTATAATCCATAGACCCTAATTCATTATATATGTATAATCCATAGACCCTAATTCATTATATATGTATAATGCATAGACCCTAATTCATTATATATGTATAATGCATAGACCCTAATTCATTATATATGTATAATGCATAGACCCTAATTCATTATATATGTATAATACATAGACCCTAATTCATTATATATGTATAATACATAGACCCTAATTCATTATATATGTATAATACATAGACCCTAATTCATTATATATGTATAATACATAGACCCTAATTCATTATATATGTATAATACATAGACCCTAATTCATTATACATGTATAATACATATACACTAATTCATTATACATGTATAATACATAGCCCCTAGATGCCTTGTTAGAAATATTTAGGTATATCATGTCAATCAGTTACATACAGTTGAAGTCGGAAGTTTACATACACTTGGACTCACCAATAGATATAGAACACTATGGACTCACCAATAGATATAGAACACTATGGACTCACCAATAGATATAGAACACTATGGACTCACCAATAGATATAGAACACTATGGACTCACCAATAGATATAGAACACTATGGACTCACCAATAGATATAGAACACTATGGACTCACCAATAGATATAGAACACTATGGACTCACCAATTGATATAGAACACTATGGACTCACCAATAGATATAGAACACTATGGACTCACCAATAGATATAGAACACTATGGACTCACCAATAGATATAGAACACTATGGACTCACCAATAGATATAGAACACTATGGACTCACCAATAGATATAGAACATTATGGACTCACCAATAGATATAGAACACTATGGACTCACCAATAGATATAGAACACTATGGACTCACCAATAGATATAGAACACTATGGACTCACCAATAGATATAGAACACTATGGACTCACCAATAGATATAGAACACTATGGACTCACCAATAGATATAGAACACTATGGACTCACCAATAGATATAGAACACTATGGACTCACCAATAGATATAGAACACTATGGACTCACCAATAGATATAGAACACTATGGACTCACCAATAGATATAGAACACTATGGACTCACCAATAGATATAGAACGCTATGGACTCACCAATAGATATAGAACGCTATGGACTCACCAATAGATATAGAACGCTATGGACTCACCAATAGATATAGAACGCTATGGACTCACCAATAGATATAGAACGCTATGGACTCACCAATAGGTATAGAACGCTATGGACTCACCAATAGATATAGAACGCTATGGACTCACCAATAGATATAGAACACTATGGACTCACCAATAGATATAGAACACTATGGACTCACCAATAGATATAGAACACTATGGACTCACCAATAGATATAGAGCACTATGGACTCACCAGTAGATATAGAACACTATGGACTCACCAGTAGATATAGATATAGAACACTATGGACTCACCAGTAGATATAGAACACTATGGACTCACCAGTAGATATAGATATAGAACACTATGGACTCACCAATAGATATAGAACACTATGGACTCACCAGTAGATATAGATATAGAACACAATGGACTCACCAGTAGATATAGATATAGAACACTATGGACTCACCAATAGATATAGAACACTATGGACTCACCAATAGATATAGAACACTATGGACTCACCAATAGATATAGAACACTATGGACTCACCAATAGATATAGTACACTATGGACTCACCAATAGATATAGAACACTATGGACTCACCAATAGATATAGAACACTATGGACTCACCAATAGATATAGAACACTATGGACTCACCATTAGATATAGAACACTATGGACTCACCAATAGATATAGAACACTATGGACTCACCAATAGATATAGAACACTATGGACTCACCAATAGATATAGAACACTATGGACTCACCAATAGATATAGAACACTATGGACTCACCAATAGATATACAGTGGGGAGAACAAGTATTTGATACACTGCCGATTTTGCAGGTTTTCCTACTTACAAAGCATGTAGAGGTCTGTAATTTTAATAATTAATTTGCATTTTATTGCATGACATAAGTATTTGATCACCTACCAACCAGTAAGAATTCCGGCTCTCACAGACCTGTTAGTTTTTCTTTAAGAAGCCCTCCTGTTCTCCACTCATTACCTGTATTAACTGCACCTGTTTGAACTCGTTACTTGTATTAAAGACACCTGTCCACACACTCAATCAAGCAGACTCCAACCTCTCCACAATGGCCAAGACCAGAGAGCTGTGTAAGGACATCAGGGATAAAATTGTAGACCTGCACAAGGCTGGGAGGGGCTACAGGACAATAGGCAAGCAGCTTGGTGAGAAGGCAACAACTGTTGGCACAATTATTAAAAAATGGAAGAAGTTCAAGATGACGAAGGTCATGTGGTCTGATGAGATAAAAATAGAGCTTTTTGGTCTAAACTCCACTTGCTGTGTTTGGAGGAAGAAGAAGGATGAGTACAACCCCAAGAACACCATCCCAACCGTGAAGCATGGAGGTGGAAACATCATTCTTTGGGGATGCTTTTCTGCAAAGGGGACAGGACGACTGCACCGTATTGAGGGGAGGATGGATGGGGCCATGTATCGCGAGATCTTGGCCATCAACCTCCTTCCCTCAGTAAGAGCATTGAAGATGGGTCGTGGCTGGGTCTTCCAGCATGACAACGACCCGAAACACACAGCCAGGGCAACTAAGGAGTGGCTCCGTAAGAAGCATCTCAAGGTACTGGAGTGGCCTAGCCAGTCTCCAGACCTGAACCCAATAGAAAATCTTTGGAGGGAGCTGAAAGTCCGTATTGCCCAGCGACAGCCCCGAAACCTGAAGGATCTGGAGAAGGTCTGTATTGAGGAGTGGGCCAAAATCCCTGCTGCAGTGTGTGCAAACCTGGTCAAGAACTACAGGAAACGTATGTACGTACATATCTCTGTAATTGCAAACAAAGGTTTCTGTACCAAATATTAAGTTCTGCTTTTCTGATGTATCAAATACTTATTTCATGCAATAAAATGCAAATTAATTACTTAAAAATCATACAATGTGATTTTTCTGGATTTTTGTTTTAGATTCCGTCACTCACAGTTAAAGAGTACCTATGATAAAAATTACAGACTTCTACATGCTTTGTAAGTGGGAAAACCTGCAAAAGAGAGAGCGAGCTTTCTAGTCAGTCTATGAAAATACAATTTTTGTTACAAATATAACCATGACCTCCGTACAGAAGGAGGAGGGGCTTGTTGACCACAGGAGGAGGAGGAGGGGCTTGGTGACCACAGGAGGGAAGGAGACGAGACTAAAAATAAATGTACATGTTAGTCATTTAGCAGACGCTCTTATCCAGAGAGACTTAGTTAGTTAGTGCAGACATCTTCATACTTTTTTTTCTTCCGTACTTTTCTAAGACAGAACACTTATATTAAATATATAAAAACACTTGATTCTTGTGATAGTCACTGCCCGCCTGCCCGAAAACAACCCATATCTGATCCACCACACCCTCTAGGGTTAGGCCTAATACCCTAAGAAAACAACACACACACAGGCCTGTGTATAAATAAAGGTGTTGTTGGTTATTCAGTCTGGTCTGTATTCCAGTCTATCTGTAATCTGTCCTGCTTCAGTTAGTTTTCTTCCTTAATCAAGATAACATGATGAATGTCATTATTATTTAGCTTGTGGATTATCTCTCTCTTCTCTTACTCTTATCTGTACCTCATTTAATTATTATTACTTATTCATTTCACTTTAGTCTGTATTACTCTACAGAGAGAGGGCCTGGAGTCTGTATTACTCTACAGAGAGAGGGCTTGGAGTCTGTATTACTCTACAGAGAGAGGGCTTGGAGTCTGTATTACTCTACAGAGAGAGGGCTTGGAGTCTGTATTACTCTACAGAGAGAGGGCTTGGAGTCTGTATTACTCTACAGAGAGAGGGCTTGGAGTCTGTATTACTCTACAGAGAGAGGGCTTGGAGTCTGTATTACTCTACAGAGAGAGGGTTTGGAGTCTGTATTACTCTACAGAGAGAGGGTTTGGAGTCTGTATTACTCTACAGAGAGAGGGCTTGGAGTCTGTATTACTCTACAGAGTGAGGGCTTGGAATCTGTATTACTCTACAGAGAGAGGGCTTGGAGTCTGTATTACTCTACAGAGAGAGGGCTTGGAGTCTGTATTACTCTACAGAGAGAGGGCTTGGAGTCTAGTACTTTACAGAGAGAGGGTTTGGAGTGTTTAGAGTGTGAGAGACATATTGCCTCTCTCTGTGATAGAGCAAGTGTGTGTGTTTGAGAGGGAGAGTAACCCATGTTGTCCTGGAGTGGGTGTGTGTTTACGGAGAGTGTGTTTGTTTGTGTGTGAGAGTGAGAGCAATTCTTTACCATTGTTTCCTGTACTGACCGCTGTTTGACTGTGTTGGCTGGAGCATGGAGGAAGAGGGGTTGTTTTGGCTGGAGCATGGAGGAAGAGGGGTTGTTTTGGCTGGAGCATGGAGGAAGAGGGGTTGTTTTGGCTGGAGCATGGAGGAAGAGGGGTTGTTTTGGCTGGAGCATGGAGGAAGAGGGGTTGTTTTGGCTGGAGCATGGAGGAAGAGGGGTTGTTTTGGCTGGAGCATGGAGGAAGAGGGGTTGTTTTGGCTGGAGCATGGAGGAAGAGGGGTTGTTTTGGCTGGAGCATGGAGGAAGAGGGGTTGTTTTGGCTGGAGCCAGGAGGAAGAGGGGTTGTTTTGGCTGGAGCATGGAGGAAAAGGGGTTGTTTTGGCTGGAGCATGGAGGAAGAGGGGTTGTTTTGGCTGGAGCATGGAGGAAGAGGGGTTGTTTTGGCTGGAGCCAGCCAGGAGAAAGAGGGGTTGTTTTGGCTGGAGCCAGCCAGGATAAAGAGGGGTTGTTTTGGCTGGAGCATGGAGGAAGAGGGGTTGTTTTGGCTGGAGCATGGAGGAAGAGGGGTTGTTTTGGCTGGAGCAAGGAGGATGAGGGGGATGTAGAGGAAGCGGTAGAGCTGATAACACAAAGACCTGACCAGGGGTCAAAAGCCAATAGCGGTCAACTCAAAGTCACAGGCAGAGCAATGGTCATTCCAAAGGCTGCGGTCACCACCTTAACCTTTAGACGAACTATGACCTTACTGTTTAGGGTTAGCCTGGAAAGAGAGCCTATGACGCAACTTCCGCTTTTGGACTTTAACAAGGTGACACTCCATCTTAACCCCTCTTCCACATTAACTTGATTGGTTGAACAGTGCAGAATAGAACCTCCCCCGACAGTATTTTTCCTTCTCGTCCAGACCAGTATGTAGGGATCTAGTTTCAGGGGTTTCTTTTACGCCTGCTATATTAGGTAGGGTTAGTCTGAACAGAGGGCTGAGGAACAACACAACAATCATGTGACCTGGTCAACACCAGTCACCAGAAAGTCATCAATGTAACCCTCTGTCTAGTGCTAACCCTTCCTCTTTAGAGCATACAGACTAGAGGTCTTTACGGATCCACCTGTACATGAATACCCCTGATCCGGGATCCGAGCGGGTCCTGCATCGTGATGCAGCCTCTATTAGCCTAGCTGCTAGCAAGCTAGCTTCACTAATCTGAACAAAAATATAAACGCAGCATGCAACAATTTCAAAGGTTTTACTGAGTTACAGTTCATATAAGGAAATCAGTGAATTTAAATTAATTAGGCCCTATTCTATGGATTTCACTTGACTGGGCAGGGGTACAGCCATGGGTGCATAGGCCCACCCACTGAGTAGCCTGGTCCAGTCAATCACAATTAGTTTTTCCCCCACAAAAATGGATTTATTACATAAAGAAATAGCCCCCCCCCCCCCCCCTCAGACGATCCCGCAGGTGAAGAAGCCGGATGTGGAGGTCCTGGACTGCCATAGTTACACGTGGTCTGCGGCTTTGAGGCTGGTTGGACCTACAGCCAAATTCTCTAAAACTATGTTGTAGGCGGCTTATGGTAGAGAAATTAACATTATATTCACTGGCGACAGTTCTGGTGGACATTCCTCCAGTCAGCATGCCAATTGCACACTCCCTCAATTTGTGACATCTGTGGCGTTGTGTGACACAACTGCATATTTTAAAATGGCCTTTTATTGTCCCCAGCACAAGGTGGACCTGTGTAATGATCATGCTGTTTAATCAACTTCTTGATATGCCACACCTAACAGGAATGTAACAAATTTGTGCACAACATTTGAGAGAATTAAGCTTTTTCTGCTTTATGGAAAATGTCTGTGATTTTTTATTTCAGCTCATGAAACACTTTGTTTTTTATATTTTAGTTCAGTGTCACTTCTCCCGGTTTGATGGTCAAGACATGTACTACTGAATCACTGGGTAATAAATCACCTAGCTATGGAAGCTATTAGTCTACTATAGCGAGAGTCTGCTTGGTTGGTTGGTGTCTCTCCCTGTTCCCTGTGTCAATCGCTCACACTCAGTAGCCTACACACACAGCACGGCCCCTGCTAGAGCCTTCCTCTACCTCCTCTCTCTCTCAGTAGCCTACACACACAGCACGGCCCCTGCTAGAGCCTTCCTCTACCTCCTCTCTCTCTCAGTAGCCTACACACACAGCACGGCCCCTGCTAGAGCCTTCCTCTACCTCCTCTCTCTCTCAGTAGCCTACACACACAGCACGGCCCCTGCTAGAGCCTTCCTCTACCTCTCTCAGTAGCCTACACACACAGCACGGCCCCTGCTAGAGCCTTCCTCTACCTCCTCTCTCTCTCAGTAGCCTACACACACAGCACGGCCCCTGCTAGAGCCTCCCTCTACCTCTCTCTCAGTAGCCTGCTGTTAGGAAGGCTCCGAAAGGACCATGTGAATATTCTGATTGCTGTTAGGTCATCCTTCTTTTCTTTATACCCCTCACAAATGGGAGGGGCTTCTGGTTTGTGTCACAATGTGACAGCTGGACCCCAGTTGAACCAGAACTTAAGATTGTGAGAGAGAGCATGAGAAAGGAGAGAGTGTGTTGAGATTGTAAAAGGTAGTGGAAGTTCCTGTTGAGTGACAGGTGAATGTTAGACTCTCAGTAGTTAGTGTGTTAGACTTGAGATAACCTTTGACCTTCTCGTCAAAAGGTCCAACTGTGTGTGTGTGTGTGAGAGAGACCATTCTTCCTCAGCATTAACTACTGATATGTAGTGTCTTAATACAGGCCCACTGCGGCTAAGTGATGTAATGTCTTAACACAGAGCTCACTGAAGTTAGCTGACAATCTAGGTAGATAAGATAAGGGGATTCCTAAGCCTTTCTCACAGAAGCCCTCAGAAATAACCTTGACACTGAGGAGGCGTTGTCTAAAGGGTCATCTGTGCTGTGGTCAAGGCTTAACCCTGGATTTAAAAGATAGAGAGCAAGAGAGAAGGAATGGAGAAGCAGAAAAGCCTACATAAATGTCTTAGCATTTTGGTTAACCTGTGCTTGTATCACAATGATGACTAAGTCAGTAGTATTTCAGGTCACTAGTGTTTGTGATTGAGATTGCTTCCTCCCTGACCTTGCCCTGAACTCTAAGTGATATTGTGTGTCTAACTCATAACAATTACCTGTGTCCATTAACACAGAGAACTATTCCCAAAATGTTCCCTACAAATAAATCTAGCAGCTGGAATAACCATTAGAAGTGGGGGAGAGGGAGGGAAGGAGGGAGAGAGAGAGGGAGAGAGAGAGAGGGAGGGAGAGGGAGGGAGGGAGAGGGAGAGGGAGGGAGAGAGGGAGAGAGAGAGAGAGGGAGAGGGAGGGAGAGAGAGAGAGAGGGAGAGGGAGGGGGAGAGAGAGAGAGAGAGAGGGAGAGAGAGGGAGAGAGAGAGGGGGAGAGAGGGGGAGAGGGAGAGAGAGAGAGAGGGGGAGAGAGAGAGATTTTGTAATATTTCACCTCTCCTCCCCCTTATCCACCTCACCTCTCCTCCCCCTTATCCACCTCACATCATCCTCTCCTCCCCCTCCCCCCTGCAGAGTTACTGTAGAGCGGAGTGATAGCATGGCAGGTCACCCTGAGGTGAGGGAGGCAGAGAGAGAAGTTCAACAAGAGGTGAAGACAGACTAACAGGGGAGGTGTGTGTGAGACCGTGGAATTCAGGGTGTGTGGGTGGGGAGAATCGGGCAAGACTGGGCTCTGTGTGTGAGTGACGTTGGGGGGGGGGTGCATACCAGACTGCCTGCTGGGTAGCGTGAGTTTGGGGTTGCATCTGAAATGGCATCCTATTTCCTTTATAGTGCACTACCCTTAGGGCTCTGCTCAAAAGTAGTGCACAGTTTAGAAAATAGGTTGTAACCTCGGCCCTCATCACATCCTAATAATTACATTCAAAGGGCTTTATTGGCATGGGAAACATATGGTAACATTGCCAAAGCAAGTGACATAGACAAAAGTTAAATAAACCATACAAAATGTACAGTAAACATTACAAGGTTTCAAAGTAATAGAAACATTTCAAATGTCATATTATGGCTATATACAGTGTTATAATGTCATATTATAGCTATATACTGTGTTATAATGTCATATAGCTATATACAGTGTTATAATGTCATATTATAGCTATATACTGTGTTATAATGTCATATAGCTATATACAGTGTAATAATGTCATATTATAGCTATATACAGTGTAATAATGTCATATTATAGCTATATACAGTGTAATAATGTCATATTATAGCTATATACAGTGTAATAATGTCATATTATAGCTATATACAGTGTAATAATGTCATATTATAGCTATATACAGTGTAATAATGTCATATTATAGCTATATACAGTGTAATAATGTCATATTATAGCTATATACAGTGTAATGTCATATTATAGCTATATACAGTGTTATGTCATATTATAGCTATATACAGTGTAATAATGTCATATTATAGCTATATACAGTGTAATAATGTCATATTATAGCTATATACAGTGTAATAATGTCATATTATAGCTATATACAGTGTAATAATGTCATATTATAGCTATATACAGTGTAATGTCATATTATAGCTATATACAGTGTAATAATGTCATATTATAGCTATATACAGTGTAATAATGTCATATTATAGCTATATAGTGTTATAATGTCATATTATAGCTATATACAGTGTAATAATGTCATATTATAGCTATATACAGTGTAATAATGTCATATTATAGCTATATACAGTGTAATAATGTCATATTATAGCTATATACAGTGTAATAATGTCATATTATAGCTTTATACAGTGTAATAATGTCATTATAGCTTTATACAGTGTAATAATGTCATATTATAGCTTTATACAGTGTAATAATGTCATATTATAGCTATATACAGTGTAATAATGTCATATTATAGCTATATACAGTGTAATAATGTCATATTATAGCTATATACAGTGTAATAATGTCATATTATAGCTATATACAGTGTAATAATGTCATATTATAGCTTTATACAGTGTAATAATGTCATATTATAGCTTTATACAGTGTAATAATGTCATATTATAGCTATATACAGTGTTATAATGTCATATTATAGCTATATACAGTGTAATAATGTCATATTATAGCTATATACAGTGTAATAATGTCATATTATAGCTATATACAGTGTAATAATGTCATATTATAGCTATATACAGTGTAATAATGTCATATTATAGCTATATACAGTGTAATAATGTCATATTATAGCTATATACAGTGTTATAATGTCATATTATAGCTATATACAGTGTAATAATGTCATATTATAGCTATATACAGTGTAATAATGTCATATTATAGCTATATACAGTGTAATAATGTCATATTATAGCTATATACAGTGTAATAATGTCATATTATAGCTATATACAGTGTAATAATGTCATATTATAGCTATATAGTGTTATAATGTCATATTATAGCTATATACAGTGTAATAATGTCATATTATAGCTATATACAGTGTAATAATGTAATATTATAGCTATATACAGTGTAATAATGTCATATTATAGCTTTATACAGTGTAATAATGTCATATTATAGCTTTATACAGTGTAATAATGTCATATTATAGCTTTATACAGTGTAATAATGTCATATTATAGCTATATACAGTGTAATAATGTCATATTATAGCTATATACAGTGTAATAATGTCATATTATAGCTATATACAGTGTAATAATGTCATATTATAGCTATATACAGTGTAATAATGTCATATTATAGCTATATACAGTGTAATAATGTCATATTATAGCTTTATACAGTGTAATAATGTCATATTATAGCTTTATACAGTGTAATAATGTCATATTATAGCTTTATACAGTGTAATAATGTCATATTATAGCTATATACAGTGTAATAATGTCATATTATAGCTATATACAGTGTAATAATGTCATATTATAGCTATATACAGTGTAATAATGTCATATTATAGCTATATACAGTGTAATAATGTCATATTATAGCTTTATACAGTGTAATAATGTCATATTATAGCTTTATACAGTGTAATAATGTCATATTATAGCTTTATACAGTGTAATAATGTCATTATAGCTATATACAGTGTAATAATGTCATATTATAGCTATATACAGTGTAATAATGTCATATTATAGCTATATACAGTGTAATAATGTCATATTATAGCTATATACAGTGTAATAATGTCATATTATAGCTATATACAGTGTAATAATGTCATATTATAGCTATATACAGTGTTATGTCATATTATAGCTATATACAGTGTTATGTCATATTATAGCTATATACAGTGTAATAATGTCATATTATAGCTATATACAGTGTAATAATGTCATATTATAGCTTTATACAGTGTAATAATGTCATATTATAGCTTTATACAGTGTAATAATGTCATATTATAGCTTTATACAGTGTAATAATGTCATATTATAGCTTTATACAGTGTAATAATGTCATATTATAGCTATATACTTTGTAATAATGTCATATTATAGCTATATACAGTGTAATAATGTCATATTATAGCTATATACAGTGTAATAATGTCATATTATAGCTATATACAGTGTTATGTCATATTATAGCTATATACAGTGTTATGTCATATTATAGCTATATACAGTGTTATGTCATATTATAGCTATATACAGTGTAATAATGTCATATTATAGCTTTATACAGTGTAATAATGTCATATTATAGCTTTATACAGTGTAATAATGTCATATTATAGCTATATACAGTGTAATAATGTCATATTATAGCTATATACAGTGTAATAATGTCATATTATAGCTATATACAGTGTAATAATGTCATATTATAGCTATATACAGTGTAATAATGTCATATTATAGCTATATACAGTGTAATAATGTCATATTATAGCTTTATACAGTGTAATAATGTCATATTATAGCTTTATACAGTGTAATAATGTCATATTATAGCTTTATACAGTGTAATAATGTCATTATAGCTATATACAGTGTAATAATGTCATATTATAGCTATATACAGTGTAATAATGTCATATTATAGCTATATACAGTGTAATAATGTCATATTATAGCTATATACAGTGTAATAATGTCATATTATAGCTATATACAGTGTAATAATGTCATATTATAGCTATATACAGTGTAATAATGTCATATTATAGCTATATACAGTGTTATGTCATATTATAGCTATATACAGTGTTATGTCATATTATAGCTATATACAGTGTAATAATGTCATATTATAGCTATATACAGTGTAATAATGTCATATTATAGCTATATACAGTGTTATGTCATATTATAGCTATATACAGTGTTATGTCATATTATAGCTATATACAGTGTAATAATGTCATATTATAGCTATATACAGTGTAATAATGTCATATTATAGCTATATACAGTGTAATTATGTCATATTATAGCTATATACAGTGTAATAATGTCATATTATAGCTATATACAGTGTAATAATGTCATATTATAGCTATATACAGTGTAATAATGTCATATTATAGCTATATACAGTGTAATAATATCATATTATAGCTATATACAGTGTAATAATGTCATATTATAGCTTTATACAGTGTAATAATGTCATTATAGCTTTATACAGTGTAATAATGTCATATTATAGCTTTATACAGTGTAATAATGTCATATTATAGCTATATACAGTGTAATAATGTCATATTATAGCTATATACAGTGTAATAATGTCATATTATAGCTATATACAGTGTAATAATGTCATATTATAGCTATATACAGTGTAATAATGTCATATTATAGCTTTATACAGTGTAATAATGTCATTATAGCTTTATACAGTGTAATAATGTCATATTATAGCTTTATACAGTGTAATAATGTCATATTATAGCTATATACAGTGTAATAATGTCATATTATAGCTATATACAGTGTAATAATGTCATATTATAGCTATATACAGTGTAATAATGTCATATTATAGCTATATACAGTGTAATAATGTCATATTATAGCTTTATACAGTGTAATAATGTCATATTATAGCTATATACAGTGTTATAATGTCATATTATAGCTATATACAGTGTAATAATGTCATATTATAGCTATATACAGTGTAATAATGTCATATTATAGCTATATACAGTGTAATAATGTCATATTATAGCTATATACAGTGTAATAATGTCATATTATAGCTATATACAGTGTAATAATGTCATATTATAGCTATATACAGTGTTATAATGTCATATTATAGCTATATATAGTGTAATAATGTCATATTATAGCTATATACAGTGTAATAATGTCATATTATAGCTATATACAGTGTAATAATGTCATATTATAGCTATATACAGTGTAATAATGTCATATTATAGCTATATACAGTGTAATGTCATATTATAGCTATATACCGTGTATCTCTCTTTCTCCCCTCTCGCTATCCCCCCCTTCTCTCACTCTCCCTCTCTCCTCTATTCTCTGCCTCGCACTCCCCCCTCTCTGTCTCTCTCTCTCTCTGTCTCTGATATGAACAGAGTGATTTGAGAAGAAAGAGATCTTCTCTCAGATTCTGATGCAAATCCTCAATACCTTAGCTAGCTAAGTCGTGTGTGTGTTTAGTGTTAAGGTACTTCCTCTAAACACAAACCAGTCTATCAATATGATACTATGAGCTTCCTTATCTACACTAGCATGTGTGTGTGTTTTTGTTTGGGGAAAGGAGTTAAACCCAGGTCAGGAACCAGTTCTATGTGGGTTGGGTCGTGACTGGGTCATAATACGGTCAAAGGAAAATGTCATGTCACTGGAACTGGTGGTACAACTCAGCCACCTTCCTCTCCTCCCTTTCCCCCTCGTCCTCTCCTATGGTCTGTGTGTGTGTTTAGTGTTAGCTAGTTCAACAGGCCAGTAGTTCTATGTTATAATCAGTTTAGAAAAGGGCACAGTAACGACAGACGCACAGACACAGACACAGACACACAGACCAACGACATCATACGCCTGGTAATGAGACTGAGACGTCTCCCCCTCCCTCATTTTATTCCCCCTTCTATCCATCCTTCACCTTCTCTGGCCCTCTCTCCCTTTTTTTTCTTCTCTTAAACGTTTGACTCTACGGTATTACTTGTTTTATTTTAAGACGCATGATTAACTTTTCTCTCTTTCTAAATTCAATTTCAATTTGTTTTATTGCAATTACATGTTGATAAATATTGTCCAAATACAATGTAACAATAGAACAAGAGTCCTCTCTCTCTCTCTCTCTCCTCCATCTCTCTCCTCCATCTCTCTCTCTCTCTCTCCTCCATCTCTCTCTCTCTCTCTCTCCTCCATCTCTCTCTCTCTCTCTCTCCTCCATCTCTCTCTCTCTCTCTCTCCTCCATCTCTCTCTCTCTCTCTCTCTCCTCCATCTCTCTCTAGTTGTTAGATCTGTTTACCCAATGGGACTGGTCTACCTATCTAGCTGACTATGGAAAGCCCACCTGCAAGTACCTGAGAGTCAACCCTCACACCGCCCTTGCACTGCTGGAAAAGTAAGTATACCTCTTTATCTTGCTCTTCCTCTCCATCTCTCCATCCATACCTCTCTTCCTCTCCATCCATACCTCTTTTTTCACATCTCCATCTCTTTTGATCTTAACCCGCATCTCCATCCTTTCATCCCTGTGGTCTCTCTCTGTCTCTCTGTCTCTCTCTCTGTCTCTCTCTCTGTCTCTCTCTCTGTCTCTCTCTCTGTCTCTCTCTCGCCCCTCCAACCTCTCCTGGTTTTATGTAATCTCTCTCTCTCCTCATTGAGTCCTACAGGATGTGTCAATGGTGAGTTGGAGTTGCATGTCTATCTGTGGGTTTTAGTTGTGCTACGAGTAAAGAGTTCTCTGTGTTTGTGTTTTTGGTGTTGGTGTGTTTGGTAAGCTGCATGTGTGTCGCATGCCAGTAAACAATGGAGACAGCAACAAAACGGAAGCAATGTGTGTGATCGTCACCCCGACAAACACACACACACACACTGAAACCCAAACAAGTAGTGCTGATAGCGTTGTTATCGCCGTGGTGATAAGACAGGAGACTGTAGTAATGATGGGATTTTTATTGCTATAACATTTATCCATAGCGATAACTATCACCTTATCAGTTTACTGTGTTACTGTAACAGACCTTATCAGTTTACTGTGTTACTGTAACAGACCTTATCAGTTTACTGTGTTACTGTAACAGACCTTATCAGTTTACTGTGTTACTGTAACAAACCTTATCAGTTTACTGTGTTACTGTAACAGACCTTATCAGTTTACTGTGTTACTGAAACAGACCTTATCAGTTTACTGTGTTACTGAAACAGACCTTATCAGTTTACTGTGTTACTGTAACAGACCTTATCAGTTTACTGTGTTACTGTAACAGACCTTATCAGTTTACTGTGTTACTGTAACAGACCTTATCAGTTTACTGTGTTACTGTAACAGACCTTATCAGTTTACTGTGTTACTGTAACAGACCTTATCAGTTTACTGTTACTGTAACAGACCTTATCAGTTTACTGTGTTACTGAAACAGACCTTATCAGTTTACTGTGTTACTGAAACAGACCTTATCAGTTTACTGTGTTACTGTAACAGACCTTATCAGTTTACTGTGTTACTGTAACAGACCTTATCAGTTTACTGTTACTGTAACAGACCTTATCAGTTTACTGTGTTACTGAAACAGACCTTATCAGTTTACTGTGTTACTGAAACAGACCTTATCAGTTTACTGTGTTACTGTAACAGACCTTATCAGTTTACTGTGTGACTGTAACAGACCTTATCAGTTTACTGTGTTACTGTAACAGACCTTATCAGTTTACTGTGTTACTGAAACATACCTTATCAGTTTACTGTTACTGTAACAGACCTTATCAGTTTACTGTGTTACTGTAACAGACCTTATCAGTTTACTGTGTTACTGTAACAGACCTTATCAGTTTACTGTGTTACTGTAACAGACCTTATCAGTTCACTGTGTTACTGTAACAGACCTTATCAGTTTACTGTGTTACTGTAACAGACCTTATCAGTTTACTGTGTTACTGTAACAGACCTTATCAGTTTACTGTGTTACTGAAACAGACCTTATCAGTTTACTGTGTTACTGTAACAGACCTTATCAGTTTACTGTGTTACTGTAACAGACCTTATCAGTTTACTGTGTTACTGTAACAGACCTTATCAGTTTACTGTGTTACTGAAACATACCTTATCAGTTTACTGTTACTGTAACAGACCTTATCAGTTTACTGTGTTACTGTAACAGACCTTATCAGTTTACTGTGTTACTGTAACAGACCTTATCAGTTTACTGTGTTACTGTAACAGACCTTATCAGTTCACTGTGTTACTGTAACAGACCTTATCAGTTTACTGTGTTACTGTAACAGACCTTATCAGTTTACTGTGTTACTGTAACAGACCTTATCAGTTTACTGTGTTACTGTAACAGACCTGATCAGGGTTAGTCTGCCTCTCTAACCCCCTGGAAGTCCAGAGCACCACTCATGTGACAGACTCACCAGTGACTTGGATCCTTTCAAAGACCTCCCTTGCAGACCAATGGATTTCTCTGTGTGTGTCTCTGTGTGCTTAAAGTTCGTCAAGTCTTTTGAAATGTTTTGTGGAAATGACCTGCTTTGTATTTGATTGGATTGCCTCTGTGCATCTTGTTGTAAAATGAGTGAACACGTCTGAAGCAATTCTAATACTGATTTGTCTGTTACCAACCACACTCCTTCCCTCTCTCCATCCAGGATGAAAGACGCTAGTCGGAAGAACAACATGTTTGCTCAGTTCAGGAAGAACGAGAGAGACAAACAGAAACTCATCGACACCGTGGTCAAACAGCTACGCAACCTCATCTCCGCCCACCAGACCTGAATGGAGTGATCCTACTGGCAAGGAACCTCCATCTGCAATCCTATTGGTTACTGCAACCTCATCTCCGCCCACCAGACCTGAATGGAGTGATCCTACTGGCAAGGAACCTCCATCTGCAATCCTATTGGTTACTGCAACCTCATCTCCGCCCACCAAACCTGAATGGAGCCATCCTATTGGCCAATGAAAAGCCAAAATTCGCCCACTAGCCATCATATTGGCAAAGTAGCCTCCACTTTGCAATCCTATTGGTTACTATAACCTCCTCCCACCAGACCCGAATGAAATCCAGACATCCCATTGGTTGAGGAACCTCAACATGATGCACAGCCACTCTAGCCTCCACTTCTGACTCTACAGTGTCTTCTGACTCTACAGTGTCTTCTGACTCTACAGTGTCTTCCAGTATTGATTTCATTTTGGGGTGTTGTAGTGTTGGGGTTTACTTGACATAAAGATTATATGTTAGTCTGCGGCAGGTAGCCTAGTGGTTAAGAGCGTTGGGCCAGTAACCGAAAGGTTGAAGTTCGAATCCCCGAGCCACCGACTGGATGTACAATCTGCCGATGTTCCCCTGAGCAAGGCACTTAACCCTAATTGCTCTTGTACGTTGCTCTGGATACGAGCGTCTGCTAAATTATGTAAATGTGAATGTTGTCTCTTAAGTGTCTTGGAACACCGTTTGTGTCGTACTGTGTCAAAACAATTCACGTCAAATTATACTGTTTGATGCATCAGACAATGTGCTCTTTCTCTGATCCAGTTAGTTTCATCTATTGATGCTGTAACAGTTGTATTATTTAGCCTTTATTACTGGAGCACAAGTTATGTCTTAGTTACAAATAACAACTGTGTGTGTTGAGACGTCCAAACATACTTTCTCACCTTTATCAGGTCTCAGTCCCTATGGAGCCAAGGAGAGGGGGATGATCCTGGCCTTGAGGGAGAGGGATGGAAGGAGAGAGAAAGATGGAGTGAGGGGGATGATAATAGTTTTCACCTTGGCTCTATATCAGAGCTTTACCTTCTCCACACAGAGAGGGAGAGGGGGAGGGAGAGAGAGAGGGGGAGGGAGAGAGCCAAATACAGAGATCATGTTATAGTATTTAACTAATTATTATACCTTAGTCTTCTGATTGGATTCTATAGTCGGCGTGTTAGAATTGTCTCGGCGTCTACATGCATGCCTGTGTGGGCATGCCACGGCCCAACTTAAAGGGACATACTTGTACTTCCACTCCCTCCCCACATATACTACGGGGAGAGATATATTGCCACGTTAGATTTGTTGTGTGTGTGTTTGCAGGTGTTGTGCCTTGTTTTGTTTTTATACCAATGGGTGATGGTGGTTGTGGGAATTTGCCATTGTTTGTTTCTGTTTGCCTTTGCATGTGTGCGTCTGTGGGGTTCAGTCTTTGGGTCGCCCAGTCCATGCCCCTGTGTGTGTACCAGACATATTTTGTACTTAGAAACTTTATTGATTTGTTTCTCTGAGACAGAAGCGATGTACAGCCTTGTATTTTTAAGCCACTGTGATCGTAATGATCCTATGTTACTAATAAAGATATTACAAACATTGACAAATACTGAATAAAACAGACTATGAAATTGTTTGATTGTTTAGTATTTATGATGGTGAAGAGAATGTTTAATCAACTTATTGGGCCATATTCCTAGACCCTGATCAGATCTAGTCCTGGACTAAAACATACCCACTTATTGGGCCATGTTCCTAGACCCTGATCAGACCTAGTCCTGGACTAAAACATACCCACTTATTGGGCCATGTTCCTAGACGCTGATCAGACCTAGTCCTGGACTAAAACAGACCCACTTATTGGGCCATGTTCCTAGACCCTGATCAGATCTAGTCCTGGACTAAAACAGACCCACTTATTGGGCCATGTTCCTAGACCCTGATCAGATCTAGTCCTGGACTAAAACAGACCCACTTATTGGGCCATGTTCCTAGACCCTGATCAGATCTAGTCCTGGACTAAAGCAGACCCACTTATTGGGCCATGTTCCTAGACCCTGATCAGATCTAGTCCTGGACTAAAACAGACCCACTTATTGGGCCATGTTCCTAGACCTGATCAGATCTAGTCCTGGAATAAAACAGACCCACTTATTGGGCCATGTTCCTAGACCCTGATCAGTTCTAGTCCTGGACTAAAACAGACTCACTTATTGGGCCATGTTCCTAGACCCTGATCAGATCTAGTCCTGGACTAAAACAGACCCACTTATTGGGCCATGTTCCTAGACCCTGATCAGACTTATTCCTGGACTAAAACAGACCCACTTCCCAGATGTGTCATGAAAAGTTTAGATAGATAGCTTTTTGTTTACCTGGCAGTGGATACGATCACATGCAACTTCAAATGCAGCTAATGCAAGTTAACATGCAATCAGATGATTATCATGTACAACATCGCAGACGTCATCATGAGTTTTTATTATCTAGAAAGCCAGCAAGGTAAAATACCCCAAATGGAGACTAAACCAGAAGAATAATATACCTGGGACGTTTGCTTGTGTGTGTGTGTGTGTGTTCAGCGGGGAACCCTCTCCCTGGCCATTTTGATTAACGACGGGTGACACAGACGGCGTGTAAAGATTCAGGAGCTGCCGGGAAATGCGGCTGAGAGTTAGGTGTTTAGCGGGTGGTGAACCATGTCCGGAGCAATACAAACTCTCCACTGTGTGTATGTTCCCCTGGCGGCTGAGACCCTCATGTTATAACCGGGGTGTGGAGAGAGGAGGGAGAGAGAGAAAGGGTAGAGGGAGAGAGGGTACAGAGAGAGGAGGGGGAGAGAGAAAGGGTAGAGAGAGAAAGGGTAGAGAGAGGAGGGGGTCTTTGTTGAGAACAGTGATTTGTGATCTCTGTCTAAACCCTAAGAGGTCTGCTGGTCTCCTATAAACTGTTACACACACCACATCAGACACCACACCTACCAGACACTAGACCAGACACCACTCTAGACCAGACACCACACTAGACCAGACACCACACCATACACAAGACCAGACACCACACCAGACACCACACTAGAAAATACACTAGACCAGACACCATACTAGACCAGACACTACAGTAGACCAGAAACTATACCAGACAGTAGACCAGAACCTATACCAGTCTGGTCTAGTGTCTAGGGTGTGTGGTGTCTGGTCTAGGGTGTGTGGTGTCTGGGATGGGTGTGTGGTGTCTGGTCTAGGGTGTGTGATACCTAGTGTCTAGGGTGTGTAGTGTCTGGTCTAGTGTCTAGGGTGTGTGGTGCCTGGTTTAGTGTCTCGGGTGTGTGGTGTCTGGTTTAGTGTCTAGGGTGTGTGTGGTGTCTGCTCTAATGTCCAGGGTGGTGTGGTGTCTGGTATAGTGTCTAGGGCGTGGGGTGTCTGGTATAGTGTCTAGGGTCTGTGGTGTCTGGTCTAGGGTGTGTGGTGTCTGGTCTAGTGTCTAGGGTGTGTGGTGTCTGATTTAGTGTCTAGGGTGTGTGGTGTCTGGTCTAGTGTCCAGGGTGTGTGGTGTCTGGTATAAGGTGTGTGGTGTCTGGTGTAGTGTCTAGGGTGTGTGGTGTCTGCTCTAATGTCCAGGGTGGTGTGGTGTCTGCTCTAATGTCCAGGGTGGTGTGGTGTCTGGTCTAGGGTGTGTGGTCTCTGGTCTAGTGTCCAGTGTATGCTTGTTTGCGTACACACACAGAGACACACACACAGAGACACACAGAGACACACACACACACACACAGACAAAGAGAGGGGATGGATGGGAGCAGAGTGGATGATGCTCTGACCTCAATGAGAACACATGTTTCTAGAGACGTCACAAACACATGACTAAATCAGTCATCATACTGCTTCATAATCACTTCAATGTTTTCCATATCCTGTGTGTGTGCAGTATTGTACATCTGCGGAGAAGAGAACCGGATGCAAACTTTGATGGTAAAACACAGAGAAAGACTGATGAAGAGAAAGACTGGTTGAGAGAACGACTGATGGTAGAGAAAGACTGATGGAGAGAGAGACTGATGAGAGAACGACTGATGGGAGAGATGGGGGAGAGATGAGAGAGGGGGGAGAGATGAGAGAGATGGGGGAGATATGAGAGAGATGGGTGAGAGATGGGGGGGAGATTGGGGAGTGATGAGAGAGATGGGGGAGAGATGAGAGACGTGAGAGAGGGGGTGGCTAGGCCATGTGGACGGAGCTGTTAGATCAGATGGAAGGATCAGCTTCTACCTTGGGATGTTTTCCTGTGGAGTAAGGATGTGTTTCTGTGGAGTTAGTGTCTAGGGTGTGTGGTGTCTTGTCTAGTGTCTAGGGTGTGTGGTGTCTGCTCTAATGTCCAGGGTGGTGTAGTGTCTGGTCTAGTGTCTAGAACGTGGGGTGTCTGGTCTAGGGTGTGTGGTGTCTGGTTTAGTGTCTAGGGTGTGTGGTGTCTGGTATATTGTCTAGGGTGGTGTGGTGTCTGGTATAAGGTGTGTGGTGTCTGGTGTAGTGTCTAGGGTGGTGTGGTGTCTGGTATAAGGTGTGTGGTGTCTGGTGTAGTGTCTAGGGTGTGTGGTGTCTGCTCTAATGTCCAGGGTGGTGTGGTGTCTGCTCTAATGTCCAGTGTATGCTTGTTTGCGTACACACACAGAGACACACACACAGAGACACACAGAGACACACACAGAGACAAACAAAGACAGAGAGAGGGGATGGATGGGAGCAGAGTGGATGATGCTCTGACCTCAATGAGAACACGTTTCTAGAGACGTCACAAACACATGACTAAATCAGTCATCATACTGCTTCATAATCACTTCAATGTTTTCCATATCCTGTGTGTGTGCAGTATTGTACATCTGCGGAGAAGAGAACCGGATGCAAACTTTGATGGTAAAACACAGAGAAAGACTGATGAAGAGAAAGACTGGTTGAGAGAACGACTGATGGTAGAGAAAGACTGATGGAGAGAGAGACTGATGAGAGAACGACTGATGGGAGAGATGGGGGAGAGATGAGAGAGATGGGGGAGAGATGTGAGAGATGGGGGAGATTGGGGAGTGATGAGAGAGATGGGGGAGAGATGAGAGACGTGAGAGAGGGGGTGGCTAGACCATGTGGACAGAGCTGTTAGATCAGATGGAAGGAGCAGCTTCTACCTTGGGATGTTTTCCTGTGGAGTAAGGATGTGTTTCTGTGGAGTAAGGATGTGTTTCTGTGGAGTAAGGATGTGTTTCTGTGGAGTAAGGATGTGTTTCTGTGGAGTAAGGATGTGTTTCTGTGGAGATTGCTCATCTGGGAAAATCCAACGATACGTGTTATCAATAAACATCAGATTTACCCCGAACAGCCTGGGAACAGAGAGAGTGTGTGATGGAGAGTGAAATGTGTGGTTATGACCGTGTATGATGTACTGTGTGTGTGTGTGATGTACTGTGTGTGTGTG
>CM042422.1:23928589-23938589 GCA_023634145.1 Thymallus thymallus
CTTAACCTTGTTCTGAACACCTCCAAAACAAAGGTCATGTGGTTTGGTAAGAAGAATGCCCCTCTCCCCACAGGTGTGATTACTACCTCTGAGGGTTTAGTGCTTGAGGTAGTCATCTCATACAAGTACTTGGGAGTATGGCTAGACGGTACACTGTCCTTCTCTCAGCACATATCAAAGCTGCAGGCTAAAGTTAAATCTAGACTTGGTTTCCTCTATCGTAATCACTCCTCTTTCACCCCAGCTGCCAAACTAACCCTGATTCAGATGACCATCCTACCCATGATAGATTAGGGAGACACCATTTATAGATCGGCAGGTAAGGTTACTCTCGAGAGGCTAGATGTTCTTTACCATTCGGCCATCAGATTTTCCACCAATGTTCCTTATAGGACACATCACTGCACTCTATACTCCTCTGTAAACTGGTCATCTCTGTTTACCCGTCGCAAGACCCACTGGTTGATGCTTATTTATAAAACCCTCTTAGGCCTCACTCCCCCCTATCTGAGATATCTACTGCAGCCCTCATCCTCCACATACAACATCCGTTCTGCCAGTCACATTCTGTTAAAGGCCCCCAAAGCACACACATCCCTGGGTCGCTCGTCTTTTCAGTTCGCTGCAGCTAGCGACTGGAACGAGCTGCAACAAACACTCAAACTGGACAGTTTTATCTCAATCTCTTCATTCAAAGACTCAATCATGGACACTCTTACTGACAGTTGTGGCTGCTTTGTGTGATGTATTGTCATCTCTACCTTCTTGCCCTTTGTGCTGTTGTCTGTGCCCAATAATGTTTGTACCATGTTTTGTGTTGCTAACATGTTGTGCTGCTACCATGTTGTTGTCATGTTACGTTGCTACCATGTTGTGTTGTCATGTGTTGCTGCCTTGCTATGTTGTTGTCTCAGGTCTCTCTTTATGTTGTGTTGTTTTGTCTCTCTTGTCGTGATGTGTGTTTGGTCCTATATTTATATTTTATTTATATATATTTTGCCTTTTGGTAGGCCGTCATCGTAAATAAGAATTTGTTCTTAACTGACTTGCCTAGTTAAATAAAGGTAAAATCACTAGATATAGTAAAGGTATTATAGGTGAGGCTAGGATAGCATGCTAATCCTTTTTAGTGCACTGCTTTTGACCAGGTCCCTGCACTATACAGGATACCATCTGGGACATAGACTGGAAGTCTACTTCAGGACACAGATATTATAGCTTATAGATGTCTGTCTGTTAAGGACACCTTCCTAATATTGACTTACAGAACAGTCTCAAGGTGTCGGGACTCTACAAGGTGTCAAGCGTTCTACAGGGGTAATGGCCCATGTGGACTTCAATTATTATTTATTTTATATTTCACCTGTATTTAACTAGGTAGGTTTTATTTCACCTTTATTTAACCAGGTAGGTTTTATTTCACCTTTATTTAACCAGGTAGGTTTTATTTCACCTTTATTTAACCAGGTAGGTTTTATTTCACCGTTATTTAACCAGGTAGGTTTTACTTCACCTTTATTTAACCAGGTAGGTTTTATTTCACCTTTATTTAACCAGGTAGGTTTTATTTCACCGTTATTTAACCAGGTAGGTTTTATTTCACCTTTATTTAACCTTTATTTAACCAGGTAGGTTTTATTTCACCTTTATTTAACCAGGTAGGCCAGTTGAGAACAAGTTCTCGTTTACAACTGCGACCTGGCCAAGACAAAGCAAAGCAGTGCGACAAAAAACAATACAGAGTTACACATGGGATAAACAAACGTACAGTCAAAAACACAATAGAAAATCTATATACAGAGTGCAAATGTATTAAGATTAGGAAGGTAGGACAATAAATAGGCCATAGTGGCGAAATAACTACAATTTAGCATTAACACTGGAATGATAGATGTGCAGATGATGATGTGAAAATAGAGATACTGGAGTGCAAATGAGCATAAATAATAAATATGGGGATGAGGTAGTAGGGTGGGCTATTTACAGAAGGGCTATATACAGGTGCAGTGATTGGTAAGCTGCTCTGACAGATGATGTTTAAAGTTAGTGAGGGAGATGGTAGTCTCCAGCTTCAGTGATTTTTGCAATTCGTTCCAGTCATTGGCAGCAGAGAACTGGAAGGAATGGCGGCCAAAGGAGGTGTTGGCTTTGGGGGTGGCCAGTGAGATATACCTGCTGGAGCGCATGCTACGGGTGGGTGTTGCTATGGTGACCAGCGAGCTGAGATATGGCAGAGATTTACCTAGTAAAGACTTATAGATGACCTGGAGCCAGTGGGTTTGGCGAAGAATATGTAGTGAGGGCCAGCCAACGAGAGAATACAGGTCGCAGTGGTGGGTAGTATATGGGGCTTTGGTAACAAAACGGATGGCACTGTGATAGACTACATCCAATTTGCTGAGTAGAGTGTTGGAGGCTATTTTGTAAATGACATTGCCGAAGTCAAGGATCGGTAGGATGGTCAGTTTTACGAGGACATGTTTGGCAACATGAGTGAAGGAGGCTTTGTTGCGAAATAGATTGAAGATGCTTAATGTGAGTTTGGAAGGAGAGTTTACAGTCTAAGCAGACGCTTAGATATTTGTAGGTGTCCACGTATTCTAAGTCAGACCCATCGTGAGTAGTGATGATAGTCCGGTGGGCGGGTGCGGGCAGCGTTCGATTGAAAAGCATGCATTTAGTTTTACTAGCATTTAAGAGCAGTTGGAGGCCACGGAAGGAGTGTTGTATGGCATTGAAGCTTGTTTGAAGGTTTGTTAACACAGTGTCCAAAGAGGGGCCAGATGTATACAGAATGGTGTCGTCTGCGTAGAGGTGGATCAGAGAGTCACCAGCAGAGAGAGCGACATTGTTGATATATATATAGAGAATAGAGTTGGCCCAAGAATTGAACCCTGTGGCACCCCCATAGAGACTGCCAAAGGTCCGGACAACAGGCCCTCAGATTTGACACACTGAACTCTATCTGAGAAGTAGTTGGAGAAGCAGGCAAGGCAGTCGTTTGAGAAACCAAGGCTGTTGAGTCTGCCAATAAGAATGCGGTGATTGACAGAGTCGAAAGCCTTGGCCAGGTTGATGAAGACGGCTGCACAGTATTGTCTTTTATCGATGGCGGTTCTGATATCGTTTAGTACCTTGAGCGTAGCTGAGGTGCACCCATGACCAGCTCGGAAACCAGATTGCATAGCAGAGAAGGTACGGTGGGATTCGAAATGGTCGGTGATATGTTTGTTAACTTGGCTTTCGAAGACTTTAGAAAGGCAGGGCAGGATGGATATAGGTCTGTAACAGTTTGGGTCTAGAGTGTCTCCCCCTTTGAAGATGGGGATGACCGCGGCAGCTTTCAAATCTCTAGGGATCTCAGACGATACGAAAGAGAGGTTGAACAGGCTAGTGATAGGTGTTGCAACAATTTTGGCGGATAATTTTAGAAGGATAGGGTCCAGATTGTCTAGCCCAGCAGATTTGTAGGGGTCCAGATTTTGCAGTTCTTTCACAGCATCAGCTATCTGGATTTGGGTGAAGGAGAAGCGGTTCGGGGGCTTGGACAAGTTGCTGCGGGGGGTACAGAGCTGTTGGCCGGGGTAGGGGTAGCCAGGTGGAAAGCATGGCCAGCCGTAGCAAAATGCTTATTGAAATTTTTGATTATCGTAAATGTATCGGTGGTGACAGTGTTTCCTAGCCTCAATGCAGTGGGCAACTGGGAGGAGATGCTCTTGTTCTCCGTTTCTGGGGATTTTAACCATGCATCTCTCTCTTCAACGCTGCCCACGTTCAAACAGTTTGTGAAGTGCCCAACCAGGAATAATATAACTCTGGACTTGTTATATGCTAATGTGAAGGATGCATACAACTCCACTGCACTCCCTCCCCTCGGTAGATCGGATCACAACCTTGTCCACCTCACTCCACTCTACAGGCCTATGGTCCAACAGCAGCCAGCGACCACTAGGACCATTAGGTGATTGTCCCCGGAGGCGAATGAGGCCCTACAGGACTGCTTTGAAACAACAGACTGGGATGTGCTCTGTGAGGCTCATGGGGAGGACATTGATGGACTTACAAACTGCATAACAGACTATATACATTTTTGTGTAGACAACACTGTACCCACCAGGAAGGTACGCTGTTTTCCAAATAATAAACCCTGGGTCACCAGTGACCTAAAGGCCCTGCTGAATGAGAAGGAGAGGGCCTTCAAGGCAACACCTCCCTTCCTCCCACCTCTGGACTGATCTTCAATACCCCCCATCCCTCCACCTCCCCACCTGGGCTGGCTTTCACCACCAACCAAGTGAAGAGAGAGCTGGAGAGACTACATCAGTGGAAAGCGGCAGGCCCCGATGGCATCAGCCCAAGGGTGCTTAGGG
The DNA here is from genome assembly GCA_023634145.1 of Thymallus thymallus. Taxonomy (NCBI): domain Eukaryota; kingdom Metazoa; phylum Chordata; class Actinopteri; order Salmoniformes; family Salmonidae; genus Thymallus; species Thymallus thymallus. Next base: position 23,932,960 of record CM042422.1, read on the forward strand.
TGTGTGCTGACCAAATGTGTGGAATACTCCAGTGCCCCTTCAACCTAAGCTTGAGCCTGGAAAGGGTCCCTGTGCTGTGGAAAACATCCTGCCTGCTCCCAGTGCCCAAGAAGGCGCACCCCACTGTCCTGAATGACTTCAGACCTGTAGCGCTAACATCCCACATTATGAAGGCCCTGGAAAGGTTAGTCTTCGCTCACCTCAGACACCTCAGCGCAACATCGGGGTGGATGATGCAATCATCTACCTTCTGCAGAGGGCCTACTCTCACCTGGACAATGCAGGTTGCACTGTGAGGGTTATGTTTTTTTACTTCTCCAGTGCCTTCAATAGCATTCAGCACCTGCTACTGGGTGAGAAGATGAGCAGGATGAACGTGGAATCACCCTTAGTCTCCTGGGTCACGGACTACCTGACCGGAAGGCCACAATTTGTGCGGCTACAGAGCTGTGTGTCACTACTGCATACTTTCTACCAGTCTGTGGTCTGTGCCAGCCAGTCCCATCTTTTTTGCAGTGGTGTGCTGGGGCGCCAACATAAAGGCTGGTGATGCTTCTTGGGCTCTGTTCTGGGGATTAACCTTGACACTCTAGAGGAGGTGGTGGAGAGAAGGATCCTGGCCAAATTGCTGGCCATCATGGACAACGTCACCCACTCTCTGCATGCCATGGTTATGATGCAGAGGAGCACCTTCAGTCACAGACTGATCCCACCACGGTGTGCCAGAGAGCGCTACAGGAGGTCCTTCCCACCAGCGGCTATTAGACTATTTAATGCCTCACCGGGGTGTCATGCCGTCGGCAACACAGACCTGGAACTGTTGGGGTATTAAGACCTAGTTTAACAATTAGGAATCTATCCATCCGTGAGTAACTCTGGTCTGTAATCACTCATTCACTCAGGACTTATTCATTCAGCACTCATTCATTCAGGACTGTATATACATATTCATGTACAGTTGTTATATCATATCACATGCAATATTGTAAGTAATTATTGGACAGAACTTACGTAGTCATTCACTCAGGAATGCATATTAGTATCCTGTCAGTAGTATCTTTTTTTTCATTGCATTTAGTATATCGAATGTGCAATATGTGAATTTATCTGTAATTAAACCTGTTCTAAGGACTGTATTTTAAGGGAATTAGTTTTATTACCAGAAATTATATCATACACACATTTAGCTATTTAAGTATCTCTTCCTGTCATTTACCTGTACAGTTAATTTAACCATGCAAATATTCACTTACCTGTACATTTAACCAGACTGTATATTAAGTAAAGTATTATTAGCTGTTTAAGTATCTTTCTCTGCCATCGACCTGTATCTATCTATCTATATCTGTTGGCTATCAAATGTACTGATATGCTATGATATTGTCCTTAATATGGCTGAAAATAATAGGTTAATAAAGAAATCAAAGTTGTAGGTGTCTTTTGACAGTTTCAATCTCACATTTGAACTTCCATTAACCCTAGTAGCAAACACCGGCCTCCCCGTCTGCGTCAAGCCGCCTGCAGTGTGCTTTGTGCCCGCTAGGCGGAAGTGTAGGGCCGGGAGAAATACTGAAATTCTACCATCACTGACACAGAGACACGGACGGTCAGAGATATGCATAGCGGCGAGTTTATATTGTTTACTATCTACTTCACTTGCTTTGGCAATGTTAACATATGTCTCCCATGCCAATAAAGCCCTTAAATTGAATTGAATTGAGAGAACGTCGATGGAAGCAGAGCAAAGAGAGGGAGAGCAAGAGAGATTCCTGGTATGTCTTAGAAAAACACCATGAGAAGAAAAAGACAGAAAGCCTCTCGCTTCATTCAGTTCAAACACGGGGCACGTTGTCTTTGGCTAGGAGAGAATGGAGAGAATAACAGAGAGAGAGAGAGAGAGATGGCAGACCCTGGCTCTCCAGAGCATTTTTTGCGTATACAGACAGACACATTTGGAATGAATGGGATGGTTAATGTTGTATTCAACTAATGTCGATATGTAGATGTTGAATATGATACAAGCTCTCACAGTCTCACTCAGAATTAGACGTTTATTCATGTTTCGCCAAATGTCAAATTTCGAAGTTGCTCTAAACATCACATTTCGAAAGTTAAGGGTTAAGGTTTTGGATAAGGTTAAAGCATTACGTTTAAGCAATCATTCTGAATGGTTAAGGTTTGGGTTAAACACACAACCTTCTGATCAAGAGCTAGGACGCTACAATCCACCAGCAACATCCCAGCAAAACCCAAGCCTACTTGATGGTAATAGTGGTCACTGTTGCCCCTAGTGACCGTGTGTGTGTGTGTGTGTGTGTGTGTGTGTGCAGCACTAGAGCTTGCGCAGGCAGCAACATGTAGGTCAGAGTTGAGTCGCGGGGTCAAAACGGCGCGGTGCTGTTACGTAATCACGGAATAATAATATTGATCAGAATGCGGACGTAATTGAAACCATGTCCCCTCGACTCCTCCTTCATGCCTCGGTGGGAGACACACATAACGGAAGGCTGCGCAGAGAACATATGGGCACCAGAGTTTTATATTATTTGATTATAAGATAGTATATAAGCCACTTGACTTTACATTGTGAGGGGGTCTCATCTTATCCATTATGGCAGGTCAGGTGGTCGGATAGGTACAATCATTATACACTAATTAATGAATTAACATAAGCTTAATCTTGCCTTCGTTGGTTCTTTATACGCTTTCCATATAATTTGAAGAGTCTATCCTCGTGAGGCGCGAGTTGGCACTTCAGTTCCAAGCACCGAAACAGTCCTGTTATTCACGCCTCCATCGGTTGTATTTAAAAATAATAGTAATCATAACCGCCCCCTGGAACCGGTGGGTGAAACGGAGAACATCGATGAGTGACTGACAAGAAATATTGGAAAGAAAAGTCTTGGAATTTCTAGAAATCCTCTCGGATTTGCGCCACGAACTGTGTTTCAATCAGACACCATTCTAAACGGTCTCTTCCCCTCCCGCACTACTGACGCTTTGGGGAATCTCGTGTGTCTTCATTGACGTCTTGTTATTAATAATACATAAATAAATACATACATACATATAAATAAATAATGTATAGATACATAAATGAATCAATAAAAACTATCATCATCATATGCCCATTCCACAGTTATAGTGAATATGTCGCGCCAACATAAAAGTCTATGGATCCAACACGCCTTAGTCAGAGCAGGTGAGAGGTTCGCAGTAGCGAGGGCCAAATAAAAAGGCCCGAAAAAAAACTTGAACCCCATTTCCTCTCCCTAACCTTTTTACGACCCCCCCCCCCCCCCCCCCGTCCCCCGTCCCCCCCGTCCTGTGTCTCAATTCAATTTCAATTTAAGGGCTTTCTCTCTCTCGGGTGGACAGCCAGCTCCCGCACGCACCTACCCCTCCTCTCGTTCACTTTTCACCCCGCCTCGGAGAGAGAGGGGGAGAGACAGCGAGCGAGAGAGAGAGGGGGTGGTGGATCCGGGGAGGAGGGAGGGGAGGGGAGGGGGAAGCCTCTAGCTTGCCTAGCCGTCTCGTAGTGACGTGGGGCTGGGGGGCTGGGGGGCCGCTCTCTCTCTCTCTCTCTCTCTCTCTCTCTCTCTCTCTCTCTCCAACCCTGGCCGCCTGCCGTCGCGCAGCCTGCCTGCTACTATATAAACACATACTGAGAGAGGCTGTCTGCGCTACTCACACACCGAGAAAAGTGTATGTGAAGGAGAGAGACGACAGATAGTGTGTGAGTGAGAGAACGAACGCTACTAGTGGAAGAGAGAGAGAGAGAGACGACTAACGGTAGCCCCAAGTAGCATCAGAGACTCCTTGAGCACATAACCCATCGGTAGCCCCAAGTAGCATCAGAAGACTCCTTGAGCTCACTACCTATCGGGCTGTTGCGCGCTCTGCTACAAGAACTAACGGCAAAAACGGATTATTCTTGTTTTTAAACTATTCCCTTTTTCATGTCCTCTTCATCTGCCTCCTGAGCAACACCTTAGTTTAGAAGCTTGTGAGAGATTTAAGAAGCTTTTTTTTTCCGGAATAGAGAGTTTTTTATACTTTCCATTTCTTGAAGCTTTTAAAAGAAAACCCCCAGTTTACTTTCAGAATACTTTCCGAGACTCGCTCACTGTTTCCACATGCGCTCTGGGAGCGGGACAAATACTTGTCAAACTGACTTTTTTATCCATATTTTTTTTTATTTTCTTATTTAGGGCAATTGACCTCCAAACCAAAATGAGATTTCAAACGTTAATTCATCAGTTTCCACTCTCGTTGAATAATCTCCTTCATTCAAGTCATTGAAGGTTAAGTTTTGAGAAGTTCTTTAGGACTTTTTAAATTATTTTTTATATACTGGTTGATAGCCTAAACTTGGAACTGTGAGAAGGGGGAGATAGTTTAGCATCACCTGTAGAGCTCCCGTAGGCCTGCTCACTCCACACAAACTGAATCTGATCTATTTCAAACATTTTAGAGTTATATTTCATAATCAATCAGATAATCAATTAAGTCCCTTTATCGATAACCATTGATATATTGATTGATCATCCTCAGAGCATTTCCAATTATATCCCTATAACCCAACTTCCCCCAACCACACCGTGGTGAGATCAGTGATTTCCACCACCCCACCACCATCATCCAAACACCAAACCTTCCTCGCCATGCTGTTTGATAACTTTGACCTGGTTTCGGCCTTGGCCACCCTAGCGGCCTGCGTGGTGTCCATGGCCCTCCTGCTAGTTGTGTCCCAGCAGCTCTGGCAGCTTCGCTGGACGTCAACGCGTGACAAAAACAGCAAGCTACCGATGCCTAAAGGTTCCATGGGGTTCCCCATCATAGGAGAAACCTGCCACTGGCTCTTCCAGGTAAGACGGTCATAATGTCTCTCTCTCTCTGTCTGTAAATGTTTGTGGGTCTATGGATGATTGTGGGTCTCCTTTACAGACGTGTTTCTGTCTGTCTGTGGACCTTTCTAGCCATATCTGTCTGCATGTGTGGGTCTCTGTCTCTCTAGCCCATGGTGTCTATCTCTCTCTGCAAAACTCTGTCTGTCTACTGTTGGAGAACTGTTGGATGACAATATCTGTTGCACATCCAATTAGCCATTCAATTCACTCACTTTGGATATCACTACATGGCCGTGTGCGTAAAATCGAATTTTAAAAACAATTTGTCCTTATATAAGATTGAGTTCATGGTTAGGGGGTAACAGCCAGAGGTAGGCTAGAGGTTAAGGTGACAGTTGGTCTCTCTGTCTCCCAAGCCCGGTTCCCTCCTCTTCTCCCCCGTCTCTGTGTCTCCCTAGCCCGGCTCCGTCCTCATCTCCCCTGTCTCTGTGCCTCCCTAGCCCTATTCACTCCTCATCTCCCCTGTCTCTGTGCCTCCCTAGCCCTATTCACTCCTCATCTCCCCTGTCTCTGTGCCTCCCTAGCCCGGTTCCCTCCTCTTCTCCCCCTTCTCTGTGTCTCCCTAGCCCGGTTCCCTCCTCATCTCCCCCGTCTCTGTGTCTCCCTAGCCCGGCTCCGTCCTCATCTCCCCCGTCTATGTGCCTCCCTAGCCCTATTCACTCCTCATCTCCCCTGTCTCTGTGCCTCCCTAGCCCTATTCACTCCTCATCTCCCCTGTCT
>CM042422.1:23943589-23946089 GCA_023634145.1 Thymallus thymallus
TTTAACCCCTCTCCTCCATCACTACTCCTTATCTGTTTAACCCCTCTCCTCCATCCATCCCTCCATCACTACTCCTTATCTGTTTAACCCCTCTCCTCCATCCATCCCTCCATCACTACTCCTTATCTGTTTAACCCCTCTCCTCCATCCATCCCTCCACGCACACATGCACGCACACACACACACACACACGCACACACACACACCTACATTAAGTATTCAAACATTTAAGGACAGGGATATCTGGAACCATAGGGAAACAGACAGCACCTTCTCCTCCACAGAGCAAGCCTGCCCATGACTGCTGATACATTTACAGTTAGTTAGTGCATACATCTTTATACTTTTTTCGTACTGGTCTCCCGTGTGAATCAGACCCACAATCCTGGCATTGCAAGCGCCATGCTCTACCATCTGAGCTACACGGGACTGATACAGAGCAGTACTTAACCAGCTGCTTCCCCCTCGTCTTATGTACAGTACATTAGGAAAGTGTTCAGACCCCTTGATTTTTTTCCACATTTTGTTACGTTACAGCCTTATTCTAAAATGTATTAAATCTTTTTTTTTACTCATCAATCTACACACAATACCCCATAATGACAAAACAAAAACAGGTTTTTAGAAATGTTTGAACATTTATAAAAAAAAAAAAAATGGAAATACACCAATCAGACCTTTATGGTAGAGTGGCCAGACGGAAGCCACTCCTCAGTAAAAGGCACATGACAGCCCGCTTGGAGTTTGACAAAAGACACCTAAAGACTCTCAGACCATGAGAAACAAGATTCTCTGGTCTGATCAAACCAAGATTGAACTCTTTTGCCTGAATGCCAAGTGTTACATCTGGAGGAAACCTGGCACCATCCCTACAGTGAAGCATGGTGGTGGTGGCAGAATCATGCTGTGGGAATGTTTTTCAGTGGCAGGGACTGGGAGACTAGTCAGGATCGAGGGAAAGATGAACAGAGCAAAGTACAGAGATCCTTGATCCTTGACGGTTATCTGAAGGCCAGGTACTGTCAGCCTGTGAACATGGCCAGGTACTGTCAGCCTGTGAACATGGTCCAGACGGTTATCTGAAGACCAGGTACTGTCAGCCTGTTAACTTGGCCCAGACTGTTATCTGAAGGCCAGGTACTGTCAGCCTGTTAACATAGCCCAGACTGTTATCTGAAGGCCAGGTACTGTCAGCCTGTTAACATGGCCCAGACTGTTATCTGAAGGCCAGGTACTGTCAGCCTGTGAACATGGTCCAGACGGTTATCTGAAGGCCAGGTACTGTCAGCCTGTGAACATGGTCCAGACTGTTATCTGAAAGCCAGGTACTGTCAGCCTGTGAACATGGTCCAGACGGTTATCTGAAGGCCAGGTACTGTCAGCCACACTGATGTCTGTTGGCTGTTTAGGTGTGATGAGAGACAGACAGACAGACAGACAGACAGACAGACAGACAGACAGACAGACAGACAGACAGACAGACAGACAGACAGACAGACAGACAGACAGACAGACAGAGATCCCACTTTCTTTCTTTCTCTCAGAGTGGTGGTTTCTTGGTCTGTCTTGTCTGTTTTGGGTTGGCACCACACACACACACACACACACACACACCTGGTTCAGTGGTCTAAGACACTGCATCTCAGTGTTAGAGGAGTCACTACAGACAACCTGGTTCAGTGGTCTAAGACACTGCATCTCAGTGCTAGAGGAGTCACTACAGACAACCTGGTTCAGTGGTCTAAGACACTGCATCTCAGTGCTAGAGGAGTCACTACAGACAACCTGGTTCAGTGGTCTAAGACACTGCATCTCAGTGTTAGAGGAGGCACTACAGACAACCTGGTTCAGTGGTCTAAGACACTGCATCTCAGTGCTAGAGGAGTCACTACAGACAACCTGGTTCAGTGGTCTAAGACACTGCATCTCAGTGCTAGAGGAGTCACTACAGACAACCTGGTTCAGTGGTCTAAGACACTGCATCTCAGTGGTAGAGGAGTCACTACAGACACCCTGGTTCAGTGGTCTAAGACACTGCATCTCAGTGTTAGAGGAGTCACTACAGACAACCTGGTTCAGTGGTCTAAGACACTGCATCTCAGTGTTAGAGGAGTCACTACAGACAACCTGGTTCAGTGGTCTAAGACACTGCATCTCAGTGTTAGAGGAGTCACTACAGACAACCTGGTTCAGTGGTCTAAGACACTGTATCACAGTGTTAGAGGAGTCACTACAGACATCCTGGTTCAAATCCAGGCTGTATTACAACCGGCCTTGATTGGGAGTCCCATAGGGCGGCGCACAATTGGCCCAGTGTCGTCTGAGTTTGGCCGGTTCATTGTAAATAAGAATTTGTTCTTAACTGACTTGCCTAGTTAAATAAAGGTTAAATAAATAAAAGTGTTTGTTTATAAGGACCACCATTAGCTTTTGCTGGGGTCCTCAAGTGTGGGTACCTGTGTGTGTGTGTACGTCCGTGCTTTTGTGTGTGTGTGTGTGT
>CM042422.1:23953589-23981089 GCA_023634145.1 Thymallus thymallus
CTACTACTACTACTCTAGTCTTCTCTCTACTACTACTAGTCTAGTCCTCTCTCTACTACTACTACTACTCTAGTCCTCTCTCTACTGCTACTACTCTAGTCTTCTCTCTACTACTACTAGTCTAGTCCTCTCTCTACTACTACTCTAGTCCTCTCTCTACTACTACTACTACTCTAGTCCTCTCTCTACTACTACTACTCTAGTCTTCTCTCTACTACTACTAGTCTAGTCCTCTCTCTACTACTACTCTAGTCCTCTCTCTACTACTACTCTAGTCCTCTCTCTACTACTACTCTAGTCCTCTCTCTACTACTACTAGTCTAGTCCTCTCTCTACTACTACTACTACTCTAGTCCTCTCTCTACTACTACTACTCTAGTCCTCTCTCTACTACTACTACTACTCTAGTCCTCTCTCTACTACTACTACTACTCTAGTCCTCTCTCTACTACTACTACTCTAGTCCTCTCTCTACTACTACTACTACTCTAGTCCTCTCTCTACTACTACTACTACTCTAGTCCTCTCTCTACTACTACTACTACTACTCTAGTCCTCTCTCTACTACTACTCTAGTCCTCTCTCTACTACTAGTCTAGTCCCCTCTCTACTACTACTCTAGTCCTCTCTCTACTACTACTAGTCTAGTCCTCTCTCTACTACTACTACTACTAGTCCTCTCTGTAGCAGTTACGAGGGCTGCCCAGTTTGCTGCTGTCGGTGTGTGTCTTTGTTAGACGTTTTCCCTTGGCTTAGTCACAGATCTTCCCACCCCAAATCCTAACCTTAACCACTAATTGAACAACTTTAAAACGGAACTTATCAGTGTCTAGGGTGAAACACTGTGGCCTGGGCCACGTTCCAATATGGAAATAAACTCCACTCCTTGCCTGCCTGTTTCTTTTCCCCAGCCTTGGCATTGGTACTGAGAGGTCACAGAGATAGGTTTGGTGTTGGGCTATTACTCTATTCCTTTAAAACACTGTGTTGTCTCTCAAATTCAAATTCAAGCTTCTTTATTGGCATGAAAAACATTGCGGCAATATTGCCAAAGCAACAATGTATACAATATACATTGTAATAAAAAATGAAGAATAATAACACAAAATGGTAGTTAATAAAAATAAACAATGTAAACAACAACAATAGAATGCTAACAGTCAGTAGTAGAAATAGAAAACAAGTTTAAATAATAGGGACAATAAAAGGCTAAACATGGAAAATGAACATGCTACTGTTATTACTACTAAAATGAACATGCTACTGTTATTACTACTAAAAGGAACATACTACTACTATTACTATTAAAATGAACATGCTACTATTATTACTACTAAAATGAACATGCTACTACTATTACTACTAAAATGAACATGCTACTACTATTACTACTAAAATGAACATGCTACTATTATTACTACTAAAAGGAACATACTACTACTATTACTATTAAAATGAACATGCTACTATTATTACTACTAAAATGAACATGCTACTACTATTACTACTAAAATGAACATGCTACTACTATTACTACTAAAATGAACATGCTACTATTATTACTACTAAAAGGAACATACTATTATTATTACTAATAAAATGAACATGCTACTATTATTACTACTAAAATTAACATGCTACTATTATTACTACTGAAGGGAACATGCTACTATTATTACTACTAAAAGGAACATGCTACTATTATTACTACTAAAAGGAACATGCTACTATATTACTACTAAAATGAACATGCTACTATTATTACTAATAAAATGAACATGCTACTATATTACTACTAAAATGAACATGCTACTATTATTACTACTAAAATGAACATGCTACTATATTACTACTAAAATGAACATGCTACTATTATTACTATTAAAATGAACATGCTACTATTATTACTACTAAAAGGAACATGCTACTATTATTACTACTAAAATGAACATGCTACTATATTACTACTAAAATGAACATGCTACTATATTACTACTAAAATGAACATGCTACTATTATTACTACTAAAAGGAACATGCTACTATTATTACTACTAAAAGGAACATGCTACTATATTACTACTAAAATGAACATGCTACTATTATTACTAATAAAATGAACATGCTACTATATTACTACTAAAATGAACATGCTACTATTATTACTACTAAAAGGAACATGCTACTATTATTACTACTAAAATGAACATGCTACTATATTACTACTAAAATGAACATGCTACTATATTACTACTAAAATGAACATGCTACTATTATTACTACTAAAATGAACATGCTACTATATTACTACTAAAATGAACATGCTACTATATTACTACTAAAATGAACATGCTACTATTATTACTATTAAAATGAACATGCTACTATTATTACTACTAAAAGGAACATGCTACTATTATTACTACTAAAAGGAACATGCTACTATATTACTACTAAAATGAACATGCTACTATTATTACTACTAAAAGGAACATGTATGTGTGTTTCAGTGTGTGTGTGTGTGTTTCAGTGTATGTGTGTTACAGTGTATATGTGTTTCAGTGTAGAGTATATGTGTTTCAGAGTATGTGTGTTTCACTGTATATGTGTTACAGTGTATATGTGTTTCAGTGTAGAGTATATGTGTTTCAGTGTACAGTATGTGTGTTTCAGTGTGTGTGTATATGTGTGTTTCAGTGTATGTGTGTTTCAGTGTATATGTGTTTCAGTGTAGAGTATATGTGTTTCAGAGTATGTGTGTTTCACTGTATATGTGTTTCAGTTTGTCTTTCAGTGTGTGTGGTTTAGTGTGTGTCTGTGCGTAGTGTGTGTAGTGTACGTGTGTGTGTAGTGTGTGTGTGTGTGTTTGTGTAGTGTGTGTAGGGTATGTGTGTGTTTTGGTTAATAGAGTTGCAATGATGTGAGCATGGGGTTAAACCAGAACTCATTGATGATGGATGTTTGTCTTTCTCACCTAGTTTACATTCTCTGGCCCCTCCCCTGAACCCATCATATCCCTCTGGCCTCTCCCCCCTCTGAACCCATCATATCCCTCTTGCCCCTCCCCCCCCTGAACCCATCATATCCCTCTGGCCCCTCCCCCCACTGAACCCATCATATCCCTCTGGCCCCTCCCCCCAATGAACCCATCATATCCCTCTGGCCCCTCCCCCCAATGAACCCATCATATCCCTCTGGCCCATCCCCCCACTGAACCCATCATATCCCTCTGGCCCATCCCCCCACTGAACCCATCATATCCCTCTGGCCCCTCCCCCCAATGAACCCATCATATCCCTCTGGCCCCTCCCCCCAATTAGACGTTCATCCATGTTTCTGAAACGTCAAATTTCGAAGTGTCTGTGTTTACCTGTTAGTGAGAACAACGCTATGGTGCCAACAAATTTTAACCTCTGACCCTTAACCCTGCCTTAGTAGGCACAGTGCCGGATCAGGTCATGAAACTTAACTGGAGCTTTGTTTTCTAGACATATAGAAGGACTTATATGGTGTGTGTTTCTTATAGAAGAAGAGATGGATAAAAAATAAGATCAACGTTTCCTAACAATCTCCTTCTCTCCCTCTCGCCCCTCTCCTTCTCTCCCTCTCTCCCTCTCTCCCTATCTCCTTCTCTCCCCCTCTCCCTCTCTTCTTCTCTCCTTCTCTCCCTCTCTCCCCTCTCCCTCTCTCCCTCTCTCCCCCTCTCCCTCTCTTGCCCTCTCTCCCTCTGCCCCCTGTCCCTCTCTCCTTCTCCCTCTCTCCCTCTCTCCCCTTCTGCCTCCCTCCCTCCCTCTCTCCCCCTCTCTCCCTCTCTCCCCTTCTGCCTCCCTCCCTCCCTCTCTCCCCCTCTCACCCTGTCTCCCCTTCTCTCTCCACTTCTCCCTCTCTCTTCCTTTCAGGGTTCGGCGTTCCACGCATCGCGGAGGCAGAAGTACGGCAACGTCTTTAAGACCCACCTGTTGGGACGCCCCCTAATCCGGGTCACCGGTGCGGAGAATGTCCGGAAGGTTCTAATGGGAGAGCATACATTGGTCAGCGTGGACTGGCCTCAGAGCACCTCAACCCTACTAGGACCCAACTCACTGGCTAACTCTATAGGAGATATACACCGTAAGAGACGAAAGGTAAGGAATACACACACACACACACACACACACACACACACATGGTCCAGGTATAGAATGAGGCTCTTTGTGCGTCAGAGAGCAGTCAGACTAATCGCAGGTCATTAGAGGGGCTTGTGTACAGGGGGCCTCCAGGACCTCCAGAGCAAGGGGAGTACGGCCCAGATTACACCCCACTGACCCCTCACCCTCCCTGGGTAGAGCAGACGAAACATGAGACCCCTCCCTGGAGGAACCAAGAGATACACACAGACCCACTCTGTCTCTAGATGGGACACTGACTGGGTAGAGTGCAGGGGCGGGGTGGGCAGTGTGTGTGTGCCCAGGGGATAAGAGGATAATGAGTAGAGAGTCAAAGTGTAATTTCCTCTAATGGGCCTGGCACTGAACAGACATAGAGAGAGAGGGAGGGAGGAGGGGGTAAGGAGAGAGAGAGAGGAGGGGGTAAGGAGAGAGAGAGAGGAAGGGGTAAGAAGAGAGAGAGAGAGGAGGGGGTAAGGAGAGAGAGAGAGGAGGGGGTAAGGAGAGAGAGAGAGGAAGGGGTAAGGAGAGAGAGAGAGGAGGGGGTAAGGAGAGAGAGAGAGGAGGGGGTAAGGAGAGAGAGAGAGGAGGGGGTAAGGAGAGAGAGAGAGGAGGGGGTAAGGAGAGAGAGAGAGGAAGGGGTAAGAAGAGAGAGAGGAGGGGGTAAGAAGAGAGAGAGAGGAGGGGGTAAGAAGAGAGAGAGAGGAGGGGGTAAGAAGAGAGAGAGGGGAGAGGGTAAGGAGAGAGAGAGAGAGGGAGAGAGAGAGGGAGAGAGAGAGGGAGGGAGGGAGGTTGCTCTGGTTGTCCTCCTCATCTCCGTCTTGTGTGTGAGTGGCTGCAGATTCTTTAGTGGCCAGCAGAGGGCAACAGCCTTTATCTCATTGCTAACAGAGGGAAACAACCTTTATCTCATTGCTAACAGAGGGAAACAGCCTTTATCTCATTGCTAACAGAGGGCAACAGCATTTATCTCATTGCTAACAGAGGGAAACAGCCTTTATCTCATTGCTAACAGAGGGCAACAGCATTTATCTCATTGCTAACAGAGGGCAACAGCATTTATCTCATTGCTAACAGAGGGCAACAGCATTTATCTCATTGCTAACAGAGGGAAACAGCCTTTATCTCATTGCTAACAGAGGGCAACGGCATTTATCTCATTGCTAACAGAGGGCAACAGCATTTATCTCATTGCTAACAGAGGGCAACAACCTTTATCTCATTGCTAACAGAGGGCAACAACCTTTATCTCATTGCTAACAGAGGGCAACAGCATTTATCTCATTGCTAACAGAGGGCAACAACCTTTATCTCATTGCTAACAGAGGGCAACAACCTTTATCTCATTGCTAACAGAGGGCAACAACCTTTATCTCATTGCTAACAGAGGGCAACAGCATTTATCTCATTGCTAACAGAGGGCAACAGCATTTATCTCATTGCTAACAGAGGGCAACAACCTTTATCTCATTGCTAACAGAGGGCAACAACCTTTATCTCATTGCTAACAGAGGGCAACAACCTTTATCTCATTGCTAACAGAGGGCAACAGCATTTAAGTGGTGGTCAGTGCTATTTATGATGAGGGAGAAGTTTTTTTTATGAGCATGGCCTTATTTCTATTACAGCATGTTGTATGACTGTCATTCATATTCCATTCACCCAGCTCAATTTAAAATCAATAGGTTTAGGCTGCTACATGATAGTAAAATGTTCCCTATACCCATCATGAGGTTGCTACAACCTAGCCTATGAATGAAAGTTTACAACATAGGTGCACACAGGTCGAGAGACAAATTTGAGGTGACAGGCAGTGAGACATGGACAGACAGCGACACATTCAATACCGCACACTCTTGCCTGCATCTAGCTGATCTAGGTTGTAATCAACAGAATGAATACACCCCTGATCACGCATAAACACACAGCCAAGTTGTATTCCTTCTCGCCTCTCCTCCTCTCTCCTCCTCTCTCCTCCTCTCTCCTCCTCTCACCTCTTCCGTACGCTTGTGGACTTCAATGCACAACACATCAGCTGTCTGTGACCAGGCGAAAAAACCTTTCCAAGGCAAACCATGTCATAACCGCTACACACAGCCTACCTCGTTGTCACCATAATAACTAGAGTAACGTCATAGTCAACATAGCTAATAGAACTAACACATTAGTAAACTCGCTACAAACATGCAGTAACGTTAGTGTACAGTCACTAAGCAGCTACACCGGCGGCTCCGGTGTATATAAATTAGTAAAACCAAAAACTTACCTTGACTTGGAAGATTTCCAGTGTTGTGTTGGATAGTCATAGCCAGTTAGCTAACCTGGCATCCCTCTGTTTGAGCCGGGTGTTTCAGTAGGCTAAACTAGCTAACCTGGCATCCCTCTGTTTGAGCCGGGTGTTTCAGTAGGCTAAACTAGCTAACCTGGCATTCCTCTGTTTGAGCCGGGTGTTTCAGTAGGCTAAACTAGCTAACCTGGAATCCCTCTGTTTGATTCGGGTGTTTCAGTAGGCTAAACTAGCTAACCTGGCATCCCTCTGTTTGAGCAGGGTGTTTCAGTAGGCTAAACTAGCTAACATAGCATCCCTCTGTTTGAGCAGGGTGTTTCAGTAGGCTAAACTAGCTAACCTGGCATCCCTCTGTTTGAGCAGGGTGTTTCAGTAGGCTAAACTAGCTAACATAGCATCCCTCTGTTTGAGCAGGGTGTTTCAGTAGGCTAAACTAGCTAACATAGCATCCCTCTGTTTGAGCAGGGTGTTTCAGTAGGCTAAACTAGCTAACATAGCATCCCTCTGTTTGAGCAGGGTGTTTCAGTAGGCTAAACTAGCTAATATAGCATCCCTCTGTTTGAGCAGGGTGTTTCAGTAGGCTAAACTAGCTAACATAGCATCCCTCTGTTTGAGCAGGGTGTTTCAGTAGGCTAAACTAGCTAGCTGCATTTTCTAGCTCTCTCTCTATATATATATCTTGCTTCTTCATTTTGGAAGAAATTAATACATTTTCTCTACTCACCACATTTTATGCACTGCAGTGCTAGCTAGATGTAGCTTATGCTTTCAGTACTAGATTCATTCTCTGATCCTTTGATTGGGTGGACAACATGTCAGTTCATGCTGCAAGAGCACTGATAGGTTGGAGGACGTCCTCCGGAAGTAGTAAAGGGGGTGAGAACCAAGAGCCTCCTAGGTTTTGTATTGAAGTCAATGTACCCAGAGGAGGACGGAAGTTAACTGTCCTCCGGCTACACCAAGGCTACTGTAGAACTTCTTTGCAAAACAATGTGTTTTAATCAATTGACATGTGATTATATTTAGTATAGTTTTATATAAAAGGGATAACTTTTTAAATGTTTAACAATAACATTTTTTTTTTTAAACTCACTGAGGAGGATGGTCCTCCCCTTCCTCCTCTGAGGAGCTTCCACTGCATAATTTACCTCATTGCCAGTAGTGGGAAACTTCATTTAGAGAGAGAGAGATAGAGAGAGAGAGAGGGAGAGGGAGAAACAGGTAGGGACGGGAAAACGTTGGAGTGCAGACTGTAAGGAGAGAGAGAGAGAGAGAGAGACAGAAAGTAGAGAGAGAGGGTAAAAATAATTATAGACCAAAGAAACAGACAGGGGGGGGACATAGAGAGAGAAAGGGGGAGAGAGAGAGGGGGGGGGGGAGAGAGAGTGAGAGGGAGACAGAGAGAGAGAGGGGGACAGAGAGAGAACGAGAGGGACAGACACAGAGAGAGAGAGAGAGAGAGAGAGAGAGGGGGACAGAGAGAGAGAGGGATAGAGAGAGAGAGGGGGACAGAGAGAGAGGGGGACAGAGAGAGAGAGAGGGACAGAGAGAGAGAGAGATGGAGACAGAGAGAGAGAGGGACAGAGAGAGAGAGAGGGGGACAGAGAGAGAGACAGGGACAGAGAGAGAGGGGGACAGAGAGAGAGAGAGGGACAATGAGAGAGAGGGGGACAGTGAGAGAGAGGGGGACAGTGAGAGAGAGAGGGGGACAGAGAGAGAGAGAAGGGGACAGAGAGAGAGTGGGAGAGAGAGAGAGAGAGAGAGAGAGAGAGAGAGAGAGAGAGAGAGAGAGAGAGAGAGAGAGAGAGAGAGAGAGAGAGAGAGAGAGAGAGAGAAAAAAAGGATAAAGGAGTCTGCATATGGAACCTGGAGCACTGACCAGGACATATGGAAATTGTTAGAGTGGGGAGTGTGTGTGTGTGTGTCAATGTGTGTGTAACAGAGCGAATATCACAGTCATATTTTGTAGCTAAGGCAAAACAGTTCATCCCCCTCCCTCACCCTGTGTGGTATTTGGTATGTCCCAGAGTGACAGGGCATTCTCCTGGGATTGATTGATGGGTGATACCAAATTGTATGTCCACGTGGAGGTCGATTGGAGGTATGTTTGTGTAATCTGGCTTGAGTTACCATGAGTTGACTGAGGCTGTTTTGGCTGATATCCCCGATATGCAGACATACTCACAGACAGACAGTAGCGTGTGTGTTACCACTTCTCTTTCCCCAGCTGTTCTGTTGAATAACTCTCTTATCAACTCACCTTCGACTGAAATACAAAGTGGTGGAATTGCTTTATGGAGGATTGCTACCAGTAGCACTGTCAAAGCTGTAAGTCTGCAAACAAGCACCGGCCATGTGTTTACAAAACCTGGTTGGTAATAAGGCATTAACTGTTCTGCCGCATCTTCAGGGGTAGCTAACTAGCTTTAGCTTGGTACCTAACTGGCACCAATGCAACCATTCCAAAAACAATGGCCAGTAGATCATTGTAGGGGAACAGACTAACTAGTATTAATGTTAGGAGGTAGAGAAACAGACTAACTAGTATTAATGTTAGGAGGTAGAGAAACAGACTAACTAGTATTAATGTTAGGAGGTAGAGAAACAGACTAACTAGTATTAATGTTAGGAGGTAGAGAAACAGACTAACTAGTATTAATGTTAGGATGTAGGGAAACAGACTAACGAGTATTAATGTTAGGATGTAGGGAAACAGACTAACTAATATTAATGTTAGGAGGTAGAGAAACAGACTAACTAGTAATAATGTTAGGAGGTAGAGAAACAGACTAACTAGTATTAATGTTAGGAGGTAGAGAAACAGACTAACTAATATTAATGTTAGGAGGTAGAGAAACAGACTAACTAGTATTAATGTTAGGATGTAGGGAAACAGACTAACTAGTATTAATGTTAGGATGTAGAGAAACAGACTAACTAGTATTAATGTTAGGAGGTAGAGAAACAGACTAACTAGTATTATTGTTAGGATGTAGGGAAACAGACTAACTAATATTAATGTTAGGAGGTAGAGAAACAGACTAACTAGTATTAATGGAGGTAGAGAAAGACTAGTATTAATGGAGGTAGAGAAAGACTAGTATTAATGGAGGTAGAGAAAGACTAGTATTAATGGAGGTAGAGAAAGACTAGTATTAATGGAGGTAGAGAAAGACTAGTATTAATGGAGGTAGAGAAAAACTAGTATTAATGGAGGTAGAGAAATATTCTAGTATTAATGGAGGTAGAGAAAGACTAGTATTAATGGAGGTAGAGAAAGACTAGTATTAATGGAGGTAGAGAAAGACTAGTATTAATGGAGGTAGAGAAATATTCTAGTATTAATGGAGGTAGAGAAATATTCTAGTATTAATGGAGGTAGAGAAAGACTAGTATTAATGGAGGTAGAGAAAGACTAGTATTAATGGAGGTAGAGAAAGACTAGTATTAATGGAGGTAGAGAAAGACTAGTATTAATGGAGGTAGAGAAAGACTAGTATTAATGGAGGTAGAGAAAGGCTAGTATTAATGGAGGTAGAGAAAGACTAGTATTAATGGAGGTAGAGAAAGACTAGTATTAATGGAGGTAGAGAAATATTCTAGTATTAATGGAGGTAGAGAAAGACTAGTATTAATGGAGGTAGAGAAAGACTAGTATTAATGGAGGTAGAGAAATATTCTAGTATTAATGGAGGTAGAGAAAGACTAGTATTAATGGAGGTAGAGAAAGACTAGTATTAATGGAGGTAGAGAAATATTCTAGTATTAATGGAGGTAGAGAAAGACTAGTATTAATGGAGGTAGAGAAAGACTAGTATTAATGGAGGTAGAGAAAGACTAGTATTAATGGAGGTAGAGAAAGACTAGTATTAATGGAGGTAGAGAAAGACTAGTATTAATGGAGGTAGAGAAAGACTAGTATTATTGGAGGTAGAGAAATATTCTAGTATTAATGGAGGTAGAGAAAGACTAGTATTAATGGAGGTAGAGAAAGACTAGTATTAATGGAGGTAGAGAAAGACTAGTATTAATGGAGGTAGAGAAAGACTAGTATTATTGGAGGTAGAGAAATATTCTAGTTTTAATGGAGGTAGAGAAAGACTAGTATTAATGGAGGTAGAGAAATATTCTAGTTTTAATGGAGGTAGAGAAAGACTAGTATTAATGGAGGTAGAGAAATATTCTAGTTTTAATGGAGGTAGAGAAAGACTAGTATTAATGGAAGTAGAGAAATATTCTAGTATTAATGGAGGTAGAGAAAGACTAGTATTATTGGAGGTAGAGAAATATTCTAGTTTTAATGGAGGTAGAGAAAGACTAGTATTAATGGAGGTAGAGAAAGACTAGTATTAATGGAGGTAGAGAAAGACTAGTATTAATGGAGGTAGAGAAAGACTAGTATTAATGGAGGTAGAGAAAGACTAGTATTAATGGAGGTAGAGAAAGACTAGTGTTAATGGAGGTAGAGAAAGACTAGTATTATTGGAGGTAGAGAAATATTCTAGTTTTAATGGAGGTAGAGAAAGACTAGTATTAATGGAGGTAGAGACATATTCTAGTATTAATGGAGGTAGAGAAAGACTAGTATTATTGGAGGTAGAGAAATATTCTAGTATTAATGGAGGTAGAGAAATATTCTAGTTTTAATGGAGGTAGAGAAAGACTAGTATTAATGGAGGTAGAGAAAGACTAGTATTAATGGAGGTAGAGAAATATTCTAGTATTAATGGAGGTAGAAAAAGACTAGTATTATTGGAGGTAGAGAAATATTCTAGTATTAATGGAGGTAGAGAAAGACTAGTATTAATGGAGGTAGAGAAAGACTAGTATTAATGGAGGTAGAGAAGGACTAGTATTAATGGAGGTAGAGAAAGACTAGTATTAATGGAGGTAGAGAAAGACTAGTATTAATGGAGGTAGAGAAAGACTAGTATTAATGGAGGTAGAGAAAGACTAGTATTAATGGAGGTAGAGAAAGACTAGTATTAATGGAGGTAGAGAAATATTCTAGTTTTAATGGAGGTAGAGAAAGACTAGTATTAATGGAGGTAGAGAAAGACTAGTATTAATGGAGGTAGAGAAATATTCTAGTATTAATGGAGGTAGAGAAAGACTAGTATTAATGGAGGTAGAGAAAGACTAGTATTAATGGAGGTAGAGAAAGACTAGTATTAATGTAAAGTGGGAGATAGAGGGTGAGTAAAGAGGTGGAGAAGGCCGAGATAGAGAGAGGGGGAAAGAGAACAAGACAGAGAGGAAGAAAGATTGAGGAGGATGAATGATGTTAAAGATCCTCCTAGAGTAGCAGAGGGGGAGGAAGAGAGAGAGTGATCAAGAGAGAGGGGCAGGAAGAGAGAGTGATCAAGAGAGAGGGGCAGGAAGAGAGAGTGATCAAGAGAGAGGGGCAGGAAGAGAGAGTGATCAAGAGAGAGGGGCAGGAAGAGAGAGTGATCAAGAGAGAGGGGCAGGAAGAGAGAGTGATCAAGAGAGAGGGGCAGGAAGAGAGAGTGATCAAGAGAGAGGGGCAGGAAGAGAGAGTGATCAAGAGAGAGGGGCAGGAAGAGAGAGTGACAAAGAAAGGAGGGAGAGAGAGGGCCAGTGAGAGAGAGAAGGAGAACGGGGAGAGGGGTAGCAATATGGAGATAGAGGGGTAGCAATATGGAGATAGAGGGGTAGCAATATGGAGATAGAGGGGTAGCAATATGGAGATAGAGGGGTAGCAATATGGAGATAGAGGGGTAGCAATATGGAGATAGAGCGGGAGGAGAATTTGTTTGCTTAATATAAGGAATTTGACCATTTTTATACTTTTATTCTTGATACTTAAGTATATTTGTACTTAAGTTACACTATGTTGAGAATATTTACACTATGTTGAGAATGGTTACACTATGTTGAGAATGGATACAATATGTTGAGAATGGTTACACCATGTTGAGAATGGTTACACCATGTTGAGAATGGTTACACTATGTTGAGAATGGTTACACTATGTTGAGAATGGTTACACTATGTTGAGAATGGTTACACTATGTTGAGAATGGTTACACTATACAGGTGAGATGTGGTCAGGTCAATGTGAGGAGGTCTGTGGTTGTGGTGTGTGTTCTGCTTAACCTGCCACAGGTATGAGCAATCTGGAGTAGATAGGTGGGTGTCAGGAACTTGTTTGCCGCTGAACACACACAGCGATCACCATTACAGTGTGTGTGTCTACAGTAGCTAGTTACTGAAAGGTCAAAGGTGAATATGTGTCTGTTTGTTTTGTTTCTCAAAAAATGGTGCCTCCTCTCCTCTCCTCTCCTCTCCTCTCCTCTCCTCTCCTCTCCTCTCCTCTCCTCTCCTCTCCTCTCCTCTCCTCTCCTCTCCTCTCCTCTCTTCGTCCTGTCCTCTCCTCCCCTCTCCTCTCCTCTCCTCTCCTCTCCTCTCCTCTCCTCTCCTCTCCTCTCCTCTCCTCTCCTCTCCTCTCCTCTCCTCTCCTCTCCTCTCCTCTCCTCTCCTCTCCTCTCCTCTCCTCTCTTCGTCCTGTCCTCTCCTCCCCTCTCCTCCTCTCCTCCCCCTCTCCTCCCTCTTCTCTCCTCCCCTTCTCCTCCTCTCCTCCCCTTCTCCTCCCCTCCCCTCTCCTCCTCCCCTCCTCCTCCAGGTCTTTTCTAAGGTGTTCAGTCATGAGGCGTTACAGTCCTACCTCCCTAAGATCCAGCAGGTGATCCAGGAGTCACTGAGGGTGTGGAGCTCCAACCCAGAACCCATCAACGTCTATAGGTGAGTCTGCGTCTGAGTCTGCGTCTGAGTCTGAGTCTGTATGTGTGTATTCATATATGGAGCTCCAACCCAGAACCTATCAACATGTAAAGGTATGTTCTTAGTGGATGGGCTAATATAAGCTTGGTTCCTCTCTAAGTCTGTGTCTCAAATGGTTCCCTATTCCCTATATACTCCAAGACTTTAGACCAGGGCCAATAGGGACATTTAGGACACAGGCTGGGTTATTGTACAGGTAAATTAGTCTAGGCTGGGTTATTGTACGGGTAAATCACTGTGATTGACTGACTGACGGACTTATCTCTCTCTCCCCAGGGAATCCCAGAGGCTGTCGTTCAACATGGCAGTAAGGGTGCTGTTGGGGTTTAGAGTAGCAGATGAGGAGATGAGACATCTGTTCACCACCTTCCAGGAGTTTATAGACAACATCTTCACTCTACCATTAGACCTGCCTTTCAGTGGATACAGGAAGGTGAGTGTATGGATGTACACAAAAGCACTTTAATAGACAAATACACATATGCTTGGATGTAATCTTATCAACATGACTTAAAGGTACTGTGTAATTCAACAAGACAAATCCAATAATTCATTGGGAAGTCAAGAACTGAATATGTAATCATCAGTAAGCTCTCCCTACATAGGTTTTTCAAGGACATGAATGTGAATGATTGAGATCGACTATACTGTATGTCTTGTCACACCACGTCTCTGTGTGTTTTATTTCTGTATGGTATCTGTGTGTTTTCACCAGGTCTCTGTGTGTTTTATTTTTGTATGGTATCTGTGTGTTTTATTTCTGTATGGTATCTGTGTGTTTTAGTTCTGTATGGTATCTGTGTGTTTTCACCACGTCTCTGTGTGTTTTATTTTTGTATGGTATCTGTGTGTTTTATTTCTGTATGGTATCTGTGTGTTTTATTTCTGTATGGTATCTGTGTGTTTTCACCACGTCTCTGTGTGTTTTATTTTTGTATGGTATCTGTGTGTTTTATTTCTGTATGGTATCTGTGTGTTTTATTTCTGTATGGTATCTGTGTGTTTTCACCACGTCTCTATGTGTTTTATTTCTGTATGGTATCTGTGTGTTTTATTTCTGTATGGTATCTGTGTGTTTTCACCAGGTCTCTGTGTGTTTTATTTTTGTATGGTATCTGAGTGTTTTATTTCTTTAGGGTATCTTGTTAGTTTTTTTCACCAGGTCTCTGTGTGTTTTATTTCTGTAGGGTATCTTGTGTGTTTTTTCACTAGGTCTCTGTGTGTTTTATTTTTAAAGGGTATCTGTGTGTTTTTCACCAGGTATCTGTGTGTTTTATTTCTGTATGATATCTGTGTGTTTTCACCAGGTCTCTGTGTGTTTTATTTCTATGGGGTATCTGTGTGTCCTTTCACCAGGTCTCTGTGTGTTTTATTTTTGTAGGGTATCTTTTTGCGTTTTTTCACCAGGTCTCTGTGTGTTTTATTTCTGTATGGTATCTGTGTGTTTTCACCAGGTCTCTGTGTGTTTTTTTTTGTAAGGTATCTGAGTGTTTTATTTCTTTAGGGTATCTTGTTTTTTTTTTTTCACTAGGTCTCTGTGTGTTTTTTTTTTAAAGGATACCTGTGCGTTTTTCACCAGGTATCTGTGTGTTTTAACCAGGTCTCTGTGTGTTTTATTTCTGCAGGGTTCCTGTGTGTTTTCACCATGTCTCTGTGTTATTTATTTCTTTAGTTTATCTGTGTGTTTTCACCAGGTCTGTATCTGTTCTATTTCTGTAGGGTATCTGTGTGCTTCCACCAGGTCTCTGTGTGTTTTATTTCTGTAGGGTATTTTTGTGTTTTCACCAGGTCTCTGTGTGTTTTATTTCTGTAGGGTATCTGTGTGTTTTCACCAGGTCTCTGTTTGTTTTCTTTCTGTAGGGTATCTGTGTGTTTTCACAATGTCTCTGTGTTTTTTATTTCTGTAGGGTATCTCTGTGTGTTTTCACCAGGTCTCTGTGTGTTTTATTTCAGTAGGGTATCTGTGTGTTTTTTCACCAGGCCTCTGTGTGTTTTATTTATGTAGGGTATCTGTGTGTTTTCACCAGGTCTCTGTGTGTTTTATTTCTCTAGGGTATCTCTTTGTGTTTTAACCAGGTCTCTGTGTGTTTTATTTCTCTAGGGTATCTCTTTGTGTTTTAACCAGGTCTCTGTGTGCTTTATTTCTCTAGGGTATCTCTTTGTGTTTTCACCAGGTCTCTGTGTGTTTTATTTCTCTAGGGTATCTCTTTGTGTTTTAACCAGGTCTCTGTGTTGTTTATTTCTGTAGGGTATCTGTGTGTTTTCACCAGGTCTCTGTGTGTTTTATTTCTGTAGGGTATCTGTGTGTTTTCACCAGGTCTCTGTGTGCTTTATTTCTGTAGGGTATCTGAGTGTTTTCACCAGGTCTCTGTCTGCTTTTTTTTTGTAGGGTATCTGTGCCAGGGACACTCTCCAGAAGGGCATAGAAAAGGCCATTAGGGAGAAACCCCTCTCTTCCCAGGGGAAGGATTATAGAGACGCACTTGATATCTTACTGGAAAGCGCTAAAGAGAACGGCACCGATCTCACCATGCAGGAACTCAAGGTAGGAACCTTTCTCTCCCTATGTCTATTTCTCTCTATGCACAACAGACAAAAGACATTGACTCAAAAACACCAAGGATATATACATATATATTGGGTTTAATTTAAAACACAGCCAATACTCTCCCCTCTCCCCTCTCTCCTCTCCCCTCTCCCCTCTCTCCTCTCTCCTCTCTCCTCTCCCCTCTCTCCTCTCTCCTCTCCCCTCTCTCCTCTCCCCTCTCTCCTCTCTCCTCTCTCCTCTCTCCTCTCTCCTCTCTCCTCTCTCCTCTCTCCTCTCTCCTCTCTCCTCTCTCCTCTCCCCTCTCTCCTCTCTCTTCTCTCCTCTCTCCTCTCCCATCTCTCCTCTCTCCTCTCTCCTCTCCCCTCTCTCCTCTCCCCTCTCTCCTCTCCCCTCTCCCCTCTCTCCTCTCTCCTCTCTCCTCTCCCCTCTCTCCTCTCTCCTCTCTCCTCTCTCCTCTCTCCTCTCTCCTCTCTCCTCTCCCCTTCCCATGTCCCTGATCTTTAGGAGGCACAGACTGCATGCAACCTCATGTGGTTATATGACACACACACACACACACACACACACACACACACACACACACACACACACACACACACACACACACACAGACACAGACACAGACACAGACACACACACACACACACACACACACACACACACACACACACACACACACACACACACACACACCACACACCACACACACACACACACCACACACCACACACACACACACACACACACACACACACACACACACACACACACACACACACACACACACACACACACACACACCACACACACACACACACACCACACACACACACACACGCACACACACGCACACACACCACACACACACACACACACACACACACACACACACACACACACACCACACACACCACACACACACACACACACACACACACACACACACACACACACACACACACACACACACACACACACACACACACACACACACACACACACACAGGGGTGATACAGACATGTTTTGACACAAATTACAGCAGATGAGGGGTTTCAGTGTGTGTTGTCCTAAACTGTTATTCCAGACCCAGAAAATAGCCTTTTTCCAAGGAGAGGGCAAGAGTTTTATAGGGGTGTTTGTGTGTGCGTGTCATGGGGTGTTCTCGGGTGTGCCACACAACCAGGGTTAAAACAGGGGCAAGTTCCAGCACTGTAAAAACAGCCTCTGAACTGCACTAACATAAAACCCACCCAACAACCCAACCTACTGTAGATATTTGCCAGAGATATTTATTTTTAAATTTAACCTTTATTTAACTAGTCATGTCAGTTAAGAACAAATTCTTATTAACAATGACGGCCTACCCCAGCCAAACTCGACGCTGGGCCAATTGTGCGCCGCCCTATGAGACTCCCAATCACGTCCGGATTGTGATGCAGCCTGGAATCAAACCACGCCTGTAGCACTGAGATGCAGTGCCTTATATGATTACTGATTCCTTGTTTGTCTCACTTGTCCTACTGCTTTTCCTTTAAGCTCCTCAATTGGTTTAGATTTAGATATCTTGCTAATATCAGAGATCCACCTCAATCTCTGTTAAGAGAAGTTATTAACTTACAGATAGATCTCAATCTCTGTTAGGAGAAGTTATTAATTTACAGATAGATCTCAATCTCTGTTAGGAGAAGTTATTAACTTACAGATAGATCTCAATCTCTGTTAGGAGAAGTTATTAACTTACAGATAGATCTCAATCTCTGTTAGGAGAAGTTATTAATTTACAGATAGATCTCAATCTCTGTTAGGAGAAGTTATTAATTTACAGATAGATCTCAATCTCTGTTAGGAGAAGTTATTAACTTGCAGATAGATCTCAATCTCTGTTAGGAGAAGATATTAATTTACAGATAGATCTCAATCTCTGTTAGGAGAAGTTATTAATTTACAGATAGATCTCAATCTCTGTTAGGAGAAGTTATTAACTTACAGATAGATCTCAATCTCTGTTAGGAGAAGTTATTAACTTGCAGATATATCTCAATCTCTGTTAGGAGAAGATATTAACTTACAGATATATCTCAATCTCTGTTAGGAGAAGTTATTAATTTACAGATAGATCTCAATCCCTGTTGGGAGAAGTTATATGGTTACATAGCAACCTCAATCCCTGTTAGGAGAAGTTATATGGTCACATAGCAACCTCAATCCCTGTTAGGAGAAGTTATATGGTTACAGAAGCTATAGATTTATTTTTATCAAATTGACCTCATCCTTATGAACACATCTCTCTCCTTCTTCCTCACCCCTTCTCCAGGAGGCAACCATTGAGCTGATCTTTGCTGCTTTTGCCACCACGGCCAGCGCCTCTACCTCTCTCGTCATGCAGCTCCTACGCCACCCTGCCGTGTTGGAGAAGTTACGAGAGGAGCTCCGGACCAGGGGGATCCTCCACAATGGTTGTCTGTGTGAGGGGGAGCTGGGCCTGGATACCATTGTTAGTCTGAAGTACCTGGACTGTGTGATCAAGGAGGTATTGAGGCTCTTCACGCCTGTGTCTGGGGGGTATAGGACGGCCCTGCAGACCTTTGAACTAGATGTGAGTATGGTGTTATATAGTTGTAAATACTCTTGTGTCATATGTCTCTTGTCTTGTCTCTTGTCTTGTCTCTTGCCTTGTATCTTGTCTTGTCTCTTGTCTCTTGTCCTGTCTCGTGTCTTGTCTCTTCTTTGTCTCTTGTCTGGTCTCTTGTCTTGACTCTTGTCTTGTCTCTTGTCTGGTCTTGTCTGGTCTCGTGTCTTGTCTTGTCTCTTGTCTGGTCTGGTCTTGTCTGGTCTCGTGTCTCTTGTCTTGTCTGGTCTTGTGTCTTGTCTCGTGTCTTGTCTCTTGTTTTGTCTCTTATCTTGTCTGGTCTTGTCTGGTCTCTTGTCTTGTCTCTTGTTTGGTCTCTTGTCTGGTCTCATGTCTTGTCTCTTGTCTTGTCTCGTGTCTCTTGTTTTGTCTTTTGTCTTCTCTTGATTTTTTTTCTCTGAAGAATTTGAATGGAAAGTGAAAACATGCAGTTTCTAAATGACTCTACCACATTTCTCTCTCTCTGTCCCCAGGGGGTACAGATCCCGAAGGGTTGGAGTGTGATGTATAGCATCAGAGACACCCACGACACCTCCTCTGTATTCAAGAATGTGGATGCCTTTGATCCCGACCGCTTCTCCCAGGAACGCTGTGAGGATAAGGAGGGACGCTTCCACTACCTCCCATTCGGCGGCGGCATCCGCTCCTGCCTCGGGAAACAGCTCGCCACGCTCTTCCTCCGTATATTGGCCATCGAGCTGGCCAGCACCAGCCGGTTTGAGCTGGCAACCCGGAATTTTCCAAGAGTGGTGACGGTGCCGGTGGTTCATCCGGTGGACGGGTTGAAGGTGAAGTTCTATGGTCTGGATTCTAACCAGAATGAGATTTCGTCTGATCTCCTAGCCAACATCAAGACGGAAGAGCTGCTGGGAGCTGCGGTGTAGATTGTAGATTTGGACTGGACGAAGCAAGGGGAAGGAGGAGAAAGGAGAGGGAAGTGGAGGATGGATGGGCAGAAAGAAAAAGGGAGGATGGGAGGTCGGGAGTGGTTTATCTTCCTTTTTTTCATTCTGCTTATGTCTTGGAATGTTGGAGGTCTCCTTTGAACTCTAAAAAGGAAATTTCTGAATTCTGATTCCTTCTTTTTGTTGTTTTGTTGTGAGTCGTCAGAACTTTCTTGGGAGAAGAACAGAAGCTGCCAAAAAAGTTGATAATCTCTATTCCTTTTGTTTTTCAATAAATATACAAAACTATGTATGAATACAATTAAAATTTATGTAATATGATGAATGAATTAAAAATTGAGAAAATAACATTAGGAGAAGATATGCACAATTAGGGAACAGATTCGTAGAGGAGTGTATTGGATGGAGGGATGAAAGAAAGAAAGAAAGGAGGGAGAAAGAAAGAAAGAAAGAAAGAAAGAAAGAAAGAAAGAAAGAAAGAAAGAAAGAAAGAAAGAAAGAAAGAAAGAAAGAAAGGATAAAACAGGGTATAATGGTTTATGAAAATGTGGGAAAGAATAAAAGACCGGGAAATCTGCACAGGAGATACGATCTCAAAGTGAAGAACAATCCAGAGCTAGAGAGAAAGAGAGAGAGAGAGAAAGAGAGAGAGAGAAAGAGAAAGAGAGAGAGATTTGTTTTAAGGCCTAGAGGTGATACATGTATTGTATTTTGTTTTAAGGCCTAGGGGTGATACATGTATTATATTTTGTTTTAAGGCCTAGAGGTGATACATGTATTATATTTTGTTTTAAGGCCTAGAGGTGATACATGTAGTGTATTTTGTTTTAAGGCCTAGGGGTGATACATGTATTATATTTTGTTTTAAGGCCTAGAGGTGATACATGTATTGTATTTTGTTTTAAGGCCTAGGGGTGATACATGTATTATATTTTGTTTTAAGGCCTAGGGGTGATACATGTATTATATTTTGTTTTAAGGCCTAGGGGTGATACATGCATTTACCTCTAGTCCTCGCAAGCTATATCATTTTCCAGAGTTTTCCTCCAGCCCTGCACTAACCTACCTGTCTCAAACAACCAAGCTATCAACCTATCACCTGTCACAATTAGGTAAATGAAGCTGGGCTCGGTACAAAACCCAGAAAATTGACGTTTGGCTGTCTAGACCCGGAGTTGGAACAGAGACCCCTGCTAGAGGACTTCAGGGATGATGTGAAGGAGATCTTCTAAAGCTGGAACTGAGTTGGAACAGAGACCCCTGCTAGAGGACTTCAGGGATGATGTGAAGGAGATCTTCTAAAGCTGGAACTGAGTTGGAACAGATACCCCTGCTAGAGGACTTCAGGGATGATGTGAAGGAGATCTTTTATATCTGTGTTTTAATAACACAGGTGTGGAAGCGGATATTTCATTGGACAGATTTTAAGGACTTTATTCCTTTATTTTTTTACTCAATCTGCACATAAGAACCTGACTATAAATTGTTATTAATCACCTTCCTTCCTCTTCCAACTCTCAAACCTGTGCTATGATGTCACATGACGATGTGTGTCTGTCAGTCGGCCTGGACGTCTTATGGACATATTAAAGCTAAGTTGGAGAAAGAGAGAGAGGAAGAGAAAGGGGGAAAAGAGGGAGCAATAAAGGAGGAGAGAAGACTTACATACAGTTGAAGTCGGAAGTTTACAAACACTTAGGTTGAAGCCATTAAAACTCATTTTTCAACCACTCCACAGATTTCATGTTAACAAACTATAGTTTTGGCAAGTCGGTTAGGACATCTACTTTGTGCATGACACAAGTAATTCTTCCAACAATTGTTTACAGACAGATTATTTAACTTATAATTCACTATATCACAATTCCAGTGGGTCAGAAGTTTACATACACTAAGTTGACTGTGCCTTTAAACAGCTTGGAAAATTCCAGAAAATTATGTCCTGGCTTTAGAAGCTGATAGGCTAATTGACATATTAGAGTCATTTGGAGGTGTACCTGTGGATGTATTTCAAGACCTACCTTCAAACTCAGTGCCTCTTTGCTTGACATCATGGGAAAATCAAAAGAAATCATCCAAGACCTCAGAAAAAAATTGTAGGCTTCCACAAGTCTGGTTCATCCTTGGGAGCAATTTCCAAACGCCTGAAGGTACCACATTCATCTGTATAAACACCATGGGACCACGCAGCTGTCATACCGTTCAGGAAGGAGACACGTTCTGTCTCGTAGAGATGAACGTACTTTGGTGCGA
This sequence comes from Thymallus thymallus, assembly GCA_023634145.1. NCBI lineage: Eukaryota > Metazoa > Chordata > Actinopteri > Salmoniformes > Salmonidae > Thymallus > Thymallus thymallus. The sequence goes on from CM042422.1 coordinate 23,975,158, forward strand.
AAAGTGCAAATCAATCTCAGAACAACAGCAAAGGACATTGTGAAGATGCTGGAGGAAACAGGTACAAAATTATCTATATCCACAGTAAAACAAGTCCTATATCGACATAACCTGAAAGGCTGCTCAGTAAAGAAGAAGCCACTGCTCCAAAACTGCCATAAAAAAGCCAGACTACGGTTTACAACTGGGGACAAAGATCGTACTTTTTGGAGAAATGTTCTCTGGTCTGATAAAACAAAAATAGAACTGTTTGGCCATAATGACCATCGTTATGTTTGGAGGAAAAAGGGGGAGGCTTGCAAGCCGAAGAACACCATCCCAACCGTGAAGCACGGGGGTGGTAGCATCATGTTGTGGGGGTGCTTTGCTGCAGGAGGGATTGGTGCACTTCACAAAATAGATGGCATCATGAGGAAGAAAAATTATGTGGATATATTGAAGCAACATCAGTCAGGAAGTTAAAGCTTGGTCACAAATGGGTCTTCAAAATGAACAATGACCCCAAGCATACTTCCAAAGTTGTGGCAAAATGGCTTAAGGACAACAAAGTCAAGGTATTGGAGTGGCCATCACAAAGCCCTGACCTCAATCCTATAGAAAATTTGTGGGCAGAACTGAAAAAGCGTGTGCGAGCAAGGAGGCCTACGAACCTGACTCAGTTACACCAGTTCTGTCAGGAGGAATGGGCCAAAATTCACCCAACTTATTGTGGGAAGCTTGTGGAAGGCTACCTGAAACATTTGACCCAAGTTAAACAATTTAAAGGCAATGCTAACAAATACTTCTGACCCACTGGGAATATGATGAAAGAAATAAAAGCTGAACGAAATAATTCATTATTTCACATTTCACAATCTTAAAATAAAGTGGTGATCCTAACTGACCTAAAACAGGGAATTTTTACTAGGATTAAATGTCAGGAATTGTGAAAAACTGAGTTTAAATGTATTTGGCTAAGGTGTATGTAAACCTCCGACTTTATCAGTACATGCTGCTTGAGAGTTGCTTTGTTTTTGTTTTGTTGTGTATTTCCTTGGAGCAGAGTGTCGTTGATCTCTGTGGAACACCAAGGTGACATTCTGACATGCTGCTCCTCTTCATCAACACTAAAATGCAAAAAGATAAACTTTATTAGCTAACTAGATTCAACAACGTGCGCAGTCTCAGAACTTATTACTAACTCCAACACCAGGAAATGTCCATCATGGAGATGGAGGGAAAACACTTCCAAAACAGAACTCTTTCCTTTATGACTCATCAAAAGAACACGTAGAACTTTATGAACATTCCGGAATTCACAAACATTCTGGAATATTCAGAAAAACAACATTCCGGAATCCTTGGGCAGTTGGGAGTTTTAAATTGAGGGAGCTAGCACCCAGAGCTTTTATAAACTCTGTCCTACAACTGTCTTCTACAGATATATAATGTCTATAAAGTTATAGACGTATATATTCTGTGACTAACCACATCACTGATTGTCTATACATACTATAAGTACAGGGAGCTGCTTCTGTGTTTCTAACTGAGAGTTATAGAACTGCTAAGATATATAGGTTGCAAGTGAGATTCCTCGCCATTTCTTGTTTTCTATTTTATTTGAAATTTGCATTTTATTTTGTGAAAAGCAAATAGGGATGGGCTGTTTGTTTCTCATGATTCTTCCGTTTAGCAAGTAAGCCATGGGGTAACGCCTGTTTTAAATCCTAATATTATTACTATTGTTATTATTGAATATTAATATTTGTTGTTGTAGTAAAATAATATGATTTTAAGTCGCTATTTTTATTATATTTCCTGAATAGAGTTCAAGTATAAATTACAAAAGTCTGTTTGTTGGTAAATATTGTTATATTTAGTATGATATGAATTATTTCAGTTATATTGTAAAACAGTGTTGAATATGTTAATATTGTTTATTGTAATAATTATTCTTATTTTGGGTTATTATTATTATAATAATTATTATTATTATCACTGCATTCCTTTATTACTACACTTAGAAAGATCAGCACTTGCGAGGTATGTACATTATTGAAGTGTCACATGACTACATTGGTTCTTATGTCTGTGTCCCAAATTGCACCTAATTCTCTATGGGCCTCAGTCAAAAGTAGTACACTAAGTACTACTTTTGACACTAAGGTGTCATTTGGGATGCAATCTCGTCTGTCTGTCTGTTTGTCTGTCTGTCTGTACATAATATGTGTATTTCATTTCCCAGATCCCAATTTTCATCTTTTTGTTACCGTGATTCTTTAATGTACCCCTGTAATAAAATATAATGTGAAAATTAAGACTATCGTTTCTTCCTTTATTCGATCTCCAATCAATCAATCAATCAATCAATCAATCAATCAATCAATCAATTAATAGTTCTCAATCAATCACTTGACTCTAGAAATAGTTTAGGGACAGATCAAGCAAACAACTCTGTGGTTTCCGTAGTTACATGATTCTGTGGTACAAAAAGTTCTCAAGTTCCGATGTTCTGTAGTTCCGTAATTCTGAATGTAAGTGGTTCTGAGGTTTCTAAGTTCTGAGGCTCTGTGGTTCTAAACTTCTATGGTTCCGAGGATTCAGTGTTCCACAAAGTTCTTCTGATGATCATGAAAGACCCTCTGGATGTGTTGACCACAGATTGAAAGACTGTGTGTGTGTGTGTGTGTGGGCGTGCAAGCTTGCATGTGTGTGTATTTGTGTGCCTGTGTATGAAAGCTTGCATGTGTGTGTATTTGTGTGCCTGTGTATGAAAGCTTGCATGTGTGTGTATTTGTGTGCCTGTGTATGAAAGCTTGCATGTGTGTGTATTTGTGTGCCTGTGTATGAAAGCTGGGTGAATAACTATAGTCTGTTACTCTACCATTTCCTAATGAACCACAAAGCAGTCTTCAGATGAAGATCGGAGTTCTCAACACAGGCCAATAGGAGAACACAGAAGAGTACTGTCACATCACTTAGGGAACACAAGTCCTCTCTTAGTTCATAGATTAATGTCCAGAACATCCGGGGATGAAAACCTTTATTTAACCAGGTAGGTTTTATTTCACCTGTATTTAACCAGGTAGGTTTTATTTCACCTGTATTTAACCAGGTAGGTTTTATTTCACCTTTATTTAACCAGGTAGGTTTTATTTCACCTGTATTTAACCAGGTAGGTTTTATTTCCCCTTTATTTAACCAGGTAGGTTTTATTTCACCTGTATTTAACCAGGTAGGTTTTATTTCACTTTTATTTAACCAGGTAGGCCAGTTGAGAACAAGTTCTCATTTACTGTGACCTGGCCAAGACAAAGCAAAGCAGTGGGACAAAAAACAACAACAACACAGAGTTACATATGGGATAAACAAACGTACAAATGTAGTAAGATTAGGAAGGTAGGACAATAAATAGGCCATAGTGGTGAAATAACTACAATTTAGAATTAACACTGGACTGATAGATGTGCAGATGGTGATGTGAAAATAGAGATACTGGAGTGCAAATGAGCATAAATAATAAATATGGGGATGAGGTAGTAGGGTGGGCTATTTACAGAAGGTCTGTATACAGGTGCAGTGATTGGTAAGCTGCTCTGACAGATGATGCTTAAAGTTATTGAGGGAGATGGTAGTCTCCAGCTTCAATGAATTCGTTCCAGTCATTGGCAGCAGAGAACTGGAAGGAATGGCGGCCAAAGGAGGTGTTGGCTTTGGTGATGACCAGTGAAATATACCTGCTGGAGCGCATGCTACGGGTGGGTGTTGCTATGGTGACCAGCGAGCTGAGATAAGGTTGAGATATACCTAGCAAAGACTTGTAGATGACCTGGAGCCAGTGGGTATGGCGAAGAATATATAGTGAGGGTCAGCCAACGAGAGCATACAGGTCGCAGTGGTGGGTAGTATATGGGGCTTTGGTAACAAAATGGATGGCACTGTGATAGACTACATCCAATTTGCTGAGTAGAGTGTTGGAGGCTATTTTGTAAATTACATCGCAGAAGTCAAGGATCGGTAGGATAGTCAGTTTTACGAGGGCATGTTTGGCAGCATGAGTGAAGGAGGCTTTGTTGTGAAATAGGAAGCCAATTCTAGATTTAGTTTTGGATTGGAGATGCTTAATGTGAGTCTGGAAGGAGAGTTTACAGTCTAACCAGACACGTAGGTATTTGTAGGTGTCCACATATTCTAAGTCAGACCAGTCGAGAGTAGGGATGATAGTCCGGCGGGCAGGTGCGGGCAGCGTTCGATTGAAGAGCATGCATTTAGTTTTACTAGCATTTAAGAGCAGTTGGAGGCCATGGAAGGAGTGTTGTACGGCATTGAAACTAGTTTGGAGGTTTGTTAACACAGTCTCCAAAGAAGGGCCAGATGTATACAGAATGGTGTCGTCTGCGTAGAGATGATTGTCAGAGATGATTAACTTGGCTTTCGAAGACTTTAGAAAGGCAGGGCAGGATGGATATAGATCTGTAACAGTTTGGGTCTAGAGTGTCTCCCCCTTTGAAGATGGGGATGACCGCGACAGCTTTCCAATCTCTAGGGATCTCAGACGATATGAAAGAGAGGTTGAAGAGGCTAGTAATAGTGGTTGCAACAATTTCGGCTGATAGTTTTTTGAAAGAAAGGGTCCAAATTGTCTAGCCCAGCAGATTTGTAGGGGTCCAGATTTTGCAGCTCTTTCAGAACATCAGCTATCTGGATTTGGGGGGGGGGGGGGGGGCAGAGCTGTTGGTCGGGGTAGCCAGGTGGAAAGCATGGCCAGCCGTAGCAAAATGCTTATTGAAATTCGATTATCATAGATTTATCGGGGGTGACAGTGTTTCCTAGCCTCTGTGCAGTGGGCAGCTGCAGTTTTTGTGCTGTCAAAGGCAGTCTGGAGTGAACCAAGGGCTATATCTGTTCTTAGTTCTACATTTTTTGAATGGGACATGCTTATTTAAGATGGTGAGGAAAGCACTTTTAAAGAACAACCAGGCATCCTCTACTGACGGGATGAGGTCAATATCCTTCCAGGATACCCAGGCCAGGTCGATTAGAAAGGCCTGCTCGCTGAAGTGTTTTAGGGAGCGTTTGACAGTGATAAGGGGTGGTTGTTTGACCGCGGACCCATTACGGACGCAGGCAATGAGGTAGTGATCGCTGAGATCCTGGTTGAAGACAGTGGAGGTGTATTTGGAGGGCAAGTTAGTCAGGATCATATCTATGATGGTACCCATGTTTACGGATTTAGGGTTGTACCTGGTAGGTTCCTTGATAATTTGTGGGAGATTGAGGGCATCTAGCTTAGATTGAAGGGTGTTAAGCATATCCCAGTTTAAGTCACCTAACAATACAAACTCTGAAGATAGATGGTGGGCAATCAATTCACATATGGAGTCAAAGGCACAGCTGGGGGTTGAGGGGGGGCTGTAACAAACGGCAACAGTGAGAGACATTTCTGGAAAGGTGGATTTTTTTAAATAGAAGCTCAAACTGTTTGGGCACAGACCTGGATAGTATGACAGAACTCTGCAGGAAATTGCAACTCCGCCTCCTTTGGCAGTTCAGAATTTTTGGTGGCCTTCCTAAGCCAGGATTGGGGGGCCAAAGGAGCTATCTAAGGCATGTTGAGCGGGACTGGGGGCTCTACAGTGGAATAGAACAATAAGAACTAACCTAAACAGCAACAGACAAGACATATTGACACAAGAGAGAGGCATAAAACAATCACAGGTGTTAATCAAGGGAGCTAAGACAACAACAGGTAATGGTGATGAATGGACAGAGAGGGTCAGTTAGAGAGAATGTTGTGCTACACACAGGACCTGAGTCCGAGGCTGAGGCTTAACAGATAAACAGAATGAGGTACCGTGTAAGGGAACAGTCCAGCAGGCAACAGCTGTGTAGCCAAGTGATCATAACGTCCAATGAGCAGCAAGAGGTGAGCCAGGGAGCAGTTCAGTGGCCG
>CM042422.1:23983589-24003589 GCA_023634145.1 Thymallus thymallus
AGACAGAGAGACAGAGAGAGACAGAGAGAGACATCACTCAGAAAATCTGGCCCAACCAAATCATCACAAAGCAAAAAAAAAAATATATCACATATCGGAAAGACACCACAAAAAATCTACATAAACGTCAATGCTATTTGTCTCTAAACAGACAACACTGACTAGGTACAGACTCAGTGAGCATAGTCTGGCTATAGAGACCGGTCGTCACAGGTAAACCTGGCTGCCCAGAGAGGACAGTCTGGCTATAGAGACCGGTCGTCACAGGTTATCCTGGCTGCCCAGAGAGGACAGTCTGGCTATAGAGACTGGTCGTCACAGGTAAACCTGGCTGCCCAGAGAGGACAGTCTGGCTATAGAGACTGGTCGTCACAGGTAAACCTGGCTGCCCAGAGAGGACAGTCTGTGACAGAGAGACAGAGCTGCATTTCCTATTACACTATGACAAATACTCAGACCTAAGAGAACCTTGCTTTCCCCAAATTATCATTCAGTACGAAGAATTTGAAAATTAAAATAAAAAATTGAATATTTACTGGGTGAAAAGTCAAAATGTGTCCTACAGGGAAAGCCAGTGAAAAGTACAATGTAATGTCAATAATATTTCCCATGTTGGTTTTGTTTGGGTTTCAAACCATGTCGTGTCTCTTCAGTCAGGTTGAGACAGTCTACTACTATTGCTTTCATGTATTGTTATTCTCATACTATTGTTGTTGTAGTTGCTGTTAATGCTAATCACATTTACACTATTACTATTACTATTGATGTTGGTCACCATTTATTTTTATATGTATACTTTGACAATGTAAGTCATTTAACTTGCCATGTCAATAAAGTATACTGAATTGAATTGAATTGAGAGACAGACAGACAGAGAGAGAGCGAGAGTGAGAGAGAGAGTGAAAGAGAGAGAGAGAGAGCAAGAGAGTTGGAGAGAGAAGGAAGGAAGAATGAAAGAGTGTAAAAACTCTGTTGACTCCAGCTGTGTTGAATCTCAGATGAGTTATTCACCTCACCCATCCTGCCCCATCCGGCCCTAGTATGTGTCCAGATTAGCAGCTGTGTGGTACTGCATTAAATTAGTCAGATTATAGGTGGGATTAGACAGGTGTTAAATCCCCCAAAATCTGGTCACATACTGTTGTAGGGATTATCTCCCACCTCCAGGACACAGAGGATGACCTAGTGAATTTATACACTGAACGTAAAGGAAGACTATGTTTGTTTGTTTGTTTGTTTACTGTGTAACTCTGTGTTGTTTTTTTGTCGCACTGCTTTGCTTTGTCTTGGCCAGGTCGCAGTTGCAAATGAGAACTTGTTCTCAACTGGCCTACCTGGTTAAATAAAGGTGAAAGAAAAATAAATAAAAAAAGAAAACAGATCTCACATACTAACCAGGATAATGACAGGGGTTAAACACTGTGATGGAACACTAGGTTAAACACTATGATGGAACACTAGGTTAAACACTGTGATGGAACACTAGGTTAAACACTGTGATGGAAGACTAGGTTAAACACTGTGATGGAACACTAGGTTAAACACTGTGATGGAACACTAGGTTAACCACTATGATGGAACACTCCAGACTTCTGTAACAGTAAAAGCCTTGGTTTCATGCATGTTAACATCAGAAGCCTCCTCCATAAGTCTGATTTATTCACTGCTTTAGCACACTCCGCAAACCCGGATGTCCTAGCCGTGTCTGAATCCTGGCTTAGGATTGGCCACCAAAAATTCTGAAATTTCCATCCCCAACTACAACATTTCCCGTCAAGATAGAACTGCCAAAGGAGGCAGAGTTGCAATCTCCTGCAGAGATAACCTGCAGAGTTCTGTCATACTGTCCAGGTCTGTTCCCAAACAGTTTGAGCTTCTATTAAAAAAAATCCACCTTTCCAGAAAAGTCTCTCACTGTTGCCGTCTGTTACAGACCCCCCTCAGCCCCCAGCTGTGCCCTGGACACCATATGTGAATTGACTGCCCCCATCTATCTTTAGAGTTTGTACTGTTAGGTGACTTAAACTGGGATATGCTTAAAACCCCGGCTGTCCTTCAATCTAGGATAGATGCCCTCAATCTCACACAAATTATCAAGGAACCTACCAGGTACAACCCTAAATCCGTAAACATGGGTACCATCATAGATATGATCCTGACTAACTTGCCCTCCAAATATACAGTGGGGCAAAAAAGTATTTAGTCAGCCACCAATTGTGCAAGTTCTCCCACTTAAAAAGATGAGAGAGGCCTGTAATTTTCATTATAGGTACACTTCAACTATGAGAGACAAAATGAGAAAAACAAATCCAGAAAATCACGTTGTAGGATTTTTAATGAATTTATTAGCAAATTATGGTGGAAAATAAGTATTTGGTCACCTACAAACAAGCAAGATTTCTGGCTCTCACAGACCTGTAACTTCTTCTTTAAGAGGCTCCTCTGTCCTCCACTCGTTTCCTGTATTAATGGCACCTTTTTGAACTTGTTATCAGTATAAAAGACACCTGTCCACAACCTCAAACAGTCACACTCCAAACTCCACTATGGCCAAGACCAAAGAGCTGTCAAAGGACACCAGAAACAAAATTGTAGACCTGCACCAGGCTGGGAAGACTGAATCTGCAATAGGTAAGCAGCTTGGTGTGAAGAAATCAACTGTGGGAGCAATTATTAGGAAATGGAAGACATACAAGACCACTGATAATCTCCCTCGATCTGGGGCTCCACGCAAGATCTCACCCCGTGGGATCAAGATGATCACAAGAACGGTGAGCAAAAATCCCAGAACCACACGGGGTGACCTAGTGAATGACCTGCAGAGAGCTGGGACCAAAGTAACAAAGGCTACCATCAGTAACATACTACGCCGCCAGGGACTCAAATCCTGCAGTGCCAGACGTGTCCCCCTGCTTAAGCCAGTACATGTCCAGGCCCGTCTGAAGTTTGCTAGAGAGCATTTGGATGATCCAGAAGAGGATTGGGAGAATGTCATATGGTCAGATGAAACCAAAATATAACGTTTTGGTAAAAACTCAACTCGTCGTGTTTGGAGGAGAAAGAATGCTGAGTTGCATCCAAAGAACACCATACCTACTGTGAAGCATGGGGGTGGAAACATCATGCTTTGGGGCTGTTTTTCTGCAAAGGGACCAGGAGGACTGATCCGTGTAAAGGAAAGAATGAATGGGGCCATGTATCGTGAGATTTTGAGTGAAAACCTCCTTCCATCAGCAAGGGCATTGAAGATGAAACGTGGCTGGGTCTTTCAGCATGACAATGATCCCAAACACACTGCCCGGGCAACGAAGGAGTGGCTTCGTAAGAAGCATTTCAAGGTCCTGGAGTGGCCTAGCCAGTCTCCAGATCTCAACCCCATAGAAAATCTTTGGAGGGAGTTGAAAGTCCGTGTTGCCCAGCGACAGCCCCGAAACATCACTGCTCTAGAGGAGATCTGCATGGAGGAATGGGCCAAAATACCAGCAACAGTGTGTGAAAACCTTGTGAAGACTTACAGAAAACGTTTGACCTCTGTCATTGCCAACAAAGGGTATATAACAAAGTATTGAGATAAACTTTTGTTATTGACCATTTTTTTTTCTCATTTTGTCTCTCATAGTTGAAGTGTACCTATGATGAAAATTACAGGCCTCTCTCATCTTTTTAAGTGGGAGAACTTGCACAATTGGTGGCTGACTAAATACTTTTTTGCCCCACTGTACCTCCTCTGTTTTCAACCAGGATCTCAGCGATCACTGCCTCATTGCCTGCGTCCGTAATGGGTCCGCGGTCAAACGACCACCCCTCATCACTGTCAAACGCTCCCTAAAACACTTCAGTGAGCAGGCCTTTCTAATCGATCTGGCCCGGGTATCCTGTAAGGACATTGATCTCATCCCGTCAGTAGAGGATGCCTGGTTGTTCTTTAAAAGTTCTTTCCTCACCATCTTATGGTGAGGAAAGAACTGCCCAAAAAGACTGCCCAAAAAGATCCTGTGGTGCACTGCATTAGCATTGAATAACCCCTGCGATATGCAACTTTTCAGGGAAGTCAGGAACCAATATACACAGTCAATAAGAAAAGCAAAGGCTTCAAACAGAAATTTGCATCCTGTAGTACTAATTCCAAAAAGTTCTGGGACACTGTAAAGTCCATGGAGAATAAGAACACATCCTACCAGTTGCCCACTGCATTGAGGCTAGGAAACACTGTCACCACTGATACATTTACGATAATAGAAAATTTCAATAAGCATTTTGCTACGGCTGGCCATGCTTTCCACCTGGCTACCCCTACCCCGGGCAACATCTCTGTACCCCCTGCAGCAACTTGCCCAATCCTCCCCCGCTTCTCCTTCACCCAAATCCAGATAGCTGATGTTCTGAAAGAGCTGCAAAATCTGGACCCCTACAAATCTTCTGGGCTAGACAACCTGGACCCTTTCTTTCTAAAATGATCCGCAACCCCTATTACTAGCCTGTTCAACCTCTCTTTCGTATCGTCTGAGATCCCTAGAGATTGGAAAGCTGCTGCGGTCATCCCCATCTTCAAAGGGGAGACACTCTAGACCCAAACTGTTACAGACCTATATCCATCCTGCCCTGCCTTTCTAAAGTCTTTGAAAGCCAAGTTAACAAACAGATCACCGACCATTTCGAATCCCACCATACCTTCTCTGCTATGCAATCTGGTTTCCGAGCTGGTCATGGGTGCACCTCAGCCACGCTCAAGGTACTAAACGATATCAGAACCGCCATCGATAAAAGACAGTACTGTGCAGCCGTCTTCATCAACCTGGCCAAGGCTTTCGACTCTGTCAATCACCGCATTCTTATTGGCAGACTCAACAGCCTTGGTTTCTCAAGTGACTGCCTTGCCTGGTTCTCCAACTACTTCTCAGATAGAGTTCAGTTCAAGTTCAAAACACATAATTGTCTGCAAGAGGAGCGGTTTCTCTTTACCCAGGAGGATGTTTTGTTTTTCCTCTGGATTTAATAAGTTAAAATGTGGAATAAATGTAGTCATTTCTGTGAATAATGAATCTCTTGGTGAGGAATATTTCTCCCAGTAAAGGAGAAAGTGCATCTCTGTTTCTACCTCCCCTGTGGTGCAGGCTCCTCTTTGGGTAGCCATGTCTTTATGTCTGCAGGTTTCTATTGACAATTGGTCACTCAGCCTGTACTTGGTAAGGATCTGTCTCTGCTTCGTATCTCTGACAGAGTAGAGATAATCAGACAATTCATATTCTCTGTTCAGAGCCAGATAGCAATTTAGTCGGCTTTGGGATTTTGTTTTGTTTTTCCAGTGTTATAAATATGAGTCCTTTGATTGGTTCATGATTTAGTTTATTTGAATTATTTCTTTTGAAGCAGTGCTGGTGTCAGCTTGGTTGGTTCGGTCCAACACCAGCTGACTGAGAGGCTCGTTTCTGGGCTCAGTTCTTGGGTTTGAAGAGCTTTAAATTGGAGACTAGAATTTGGACTTGAATTTAGGTGTAGCCAAAATTATAATGATATTTTCTGTACTTTCATTACCGCTGGAAAGCTGCCCAATTCTGCCCTACATGCATTAGTTGGTGTATTTCTTTGGACTTTTTCAGACATAATTCTGCATGGAAGGCTTCAATTGGATGTTTGTCCCACATTTTAAAGTCCAGTTTATTGAGTGGCCCCCAAACCTCACTTCCGTAAAGAGCTATTGGTAGGATTATGCTGTCAAATATTTTGGTCCAAATTCTAATTGGGATGTTGATTTTGAATAATTTCATTTTTATTGCATACAATGCTCTGCAGGCTTTTTCTTTGAGTGCATTCACTGCCATATTAAAGTTTCCCGATGCAGATCTGGCCAGACCAAGGTATGAGTCATTTTTTGTGTGTTCAATTATGGAGTTGTTCAGGATGAATTTATATTTGTGTTTTTGACATCTGGGTTTTTTCTGGAAAATCATGATTTTCGTTTATTTATTTATTTTTACTGCCTGGGCCCAATTGTGGCAATATTGCTCTAGACTGTTAAGGTTCTGTTGAAAACCTTCTTTGGTTGGTGATAGAAGAACCAAATCATCAGCATAAAGCAGATATTTTACCTCTGTGTCAAATAGTGGGAGTCCTGGGGCTGCAGAAGGGTCCCTGCCAAGTGTTGCATCCTTAAGGTCCTTAGCAAAGGTTCAGACACTGTCCTGATCAAGATGTACATTATCATATAAGTGTTCACATGTCAGAGTGGGATGGTGAGCCGTTCTGACGTTGAGCAGTGAGGCCCAGTCCTCAGTGATCTGTTGATTTATTTTGTCCATCAACTGTCCTGGGAAGTCCTTTCTTGGTAGGAGGGTGGACACAACTATATTGGTTGTTGGGAACATAGCCTGTGCCCGTTCTGCCACTCTTCTCACTGCCCCAGATACATTTTCACCTTTGGCACGAAGGTGGTTTGTGCCAGTGTGGACGATGATGTTGTCAGGGGTGTCAATCCTGGTCTGACTGAGTAACTGCATTGTACTCTCAGTTGTAGGACAGCAGAACTTATACACCTGGTGTCTATGGAATTATCTTTCCTGGAACAAGAACTTCCCATTTGAATCGATAAGGATTGCAGTTGTGGTGATTGTCTGGGTGGAGCAGACTGGGAGGCTGGTATTCTGACCTGGGCTGGAGCAGACTGGGAGGCTGGTAGGCTGACCTGGGCTGGAGCAGACTGGGAGGCTGGTAGGCTGACCTGGGCTGGAGCAGACTGGGAGGCTGGTAGACTCACCTGGGCTGGAGCAGACTGGGAGGCTGGTAGATTGACCTGGGCTGGAGCAGACTGGGAGGCTGGTAGGTTGACCTGGGCTGGAGCAGACTGGGAGGCTGGTAGGTTGACCTGGGCTGGAGCAGACTGGGAGGCTGGTAGGCTGACCTGGGCTGGAGCAGACTGGGAGGCTGGTGCAGTGTCATCAGGCTGTGTGGTGGAGGACATGCTGGTTATGCTGGTCTCAGGTTCTGCCTGTGTTGTACCAAGCTGGTGGACATGTTCTCTAGATGCAGAGGACATAATGACTAGCTGCTGGTTGAGGGGGTCAATGTACCTCTTTCTCTGCTCTAGTTCCTCTCTTGTTGTGCTCAGATGGTCTCTGAGGTCATCATGTGTCTGACTCAGTTTGTCCGTTCTGCTCTCTAGTTTAACAATAGATGCTCTACTCTCCTCCCTGAACTGTTCCATCTCTTCTTCTAGTTTCTGGACAGTGTCGTCCTCTTGAAGCTTGTTCTCACTGAGTTCTATGATCTCTGCTTCAACTAGAGATAGGGTGTTGTGGAAACGTTGCATAGCAGGTGTTCTTGGTGGTGTAGGTCTGTCCTTGGCTCTGTCTGCTGCAGGTGAGGAAGGTAGAGGGACACTGAGGGCTTCTTGCTGGATCACAGAGGCTGTTGAGGCCTGCTTTTCTACATCATCTCCCTCCTTTACTTTTTCCTCAGCTTCTGAGATGAGTTCAGCTTCTACTTTTAGGGTAGCAAACACATTCTCAAAAGCCTGGAGGCTTGAATCATTTCCTTGTATCAATACCGTTCCATTATTGTATAAGTTCACTGTTTGATATGTGTTGCTCTGGTCAGCTTCTTCAAAATGCTGATCTGACAGCCTTGTCTGATGCCTCTCTTTTTTGAGAAAGGGAAATGGTTGTAAACAACCCTTTTCCATATGTGCCCTCGTTTGGTATTAAATATAAAATGTACTCTTGTTTTGCAACTGGTAAGATCTGCAAACAGGCATTCATGGTTCTGTCCCATCAACCCTTTGAAACTTTTCTTAGCTTTCTCCGTCTGGATGTCTGAAGGGTAAACTATTTCCATAGCAATGCTGGTGATGTTGGCTACAATGTTGCAATAGAAGCCTACCTTTTCTAAAACAGCGTTGTTTCTTGTATTATTGTCTCTAGTGTCTTTAGAGACTGTTTTACTTTGATGTCCTTTGTCTTCTGTCCTTCTTTTGTCTTTCTATTGTTCTGTTAACTAGCTGTTGTTCTGTTAACTAGCTGTTGTTCTGTTAACTAGCTGTTGTTCTGTTAACTAGCTAGCTTATTTTAGGAGAGTCCTTAGCAACTGCTTAGCAACTGGTAAACAATCCAGCTAGATAAGAATACATGCACGATTTAAAAAAAAAAAGATACTTTTTCACAATCCTGTCTTCTTCATTTGTTGCTTGTTTTGTCTCCCATTCAGTCTTGCAGTTTTCCTCCTAGTTTTTTCCAATGTACTAAAAACCATGTACATCTCAATATTTGTAGGAGCTCATTTTTTCAGCAGCTGCTGCTCAATTTGGAAATCTCTCTCTCTCTCTCTTTCTCTGTCTCTCTCTCTCTCTACAGTGGGGAGAACAAGTACTTGATACACTGCCGATTTTGCAGGTTTTCCTACTTACAAAGCTTGTAAAGGTCTGTAATTTTTATCATAGGTACACTTCAACTGTGAGAGACGGAATCTAAAACAAAAATCCAGAAAATCACATTGTATGATTTTTAAATAATTAATTTGCATTTTATTGCATGACATAAGTATTTGATCACCTACCAACCAGTAAGAATTCCGGCTCTCACAGACCTGTTAGTTTTTCTTTAAGAAGCCCTTCTGTTCTCCACTCATTACCTGTATTAACTGCACCTGTTTGAACTCGTTACCTGTATAAAAGACACCTGTCCACACACTCAATCAAACAGACTCCAACCTCTCCACAATGGCCAAGGCCAGAGAGCTGTGTAAGGACATCAGGGATAAAATTGTAGACCTGCACAAGGCTGGGATGGGCTACAGGACAATAGGCAAGCAGCTTGGTGAGAAGGCAACAACTGTTGGCGCAATTATTAGAAAATTTAAGAAATTCAAGATGACGGTCAATCTCCCTCAGTCTGGGGCACCATGCAAGATCTCACCTCGTGGGGCATCAATGATCATGAGGAAGGTGAGGGATCAGCCCAGAACTACACGGCAGGACCTGGTCAATGACCTGAAGAGAGCTGGGACCACAGTCTCAAAGAAAACTATTAGTAACACACTACGCCGTCATGGATTAAAATCCTGCAGCGCACGCAAGGTCCCCCTGCTCAAGCCAGCACATGTCCAGGCCCGTCTGAAGTTTGCCAATGACCATCTGGATGATCCAGAGGAGGAATGGGAGAAGGTCATGTGGTCTGATGAGACAAAAATAGAGCTTTTTGGTCTAAACTCCACTCGCCGTGTTTGGAGGAAGAAGAAGGATGAGTACAACCCCAAGAACCATCCCAACCGTGAAGCATGGAGGTGGAAACATCATTCTTTGGGAATGCTTTTCTGCAAAGGGGACAGGACGACTGCACCGTATTCAGGGGAGGATGGATGGGGCCATGTATCGCGAGATCTTGGCCAACAACCTCCTTCCCTCAGTAAGAGCATTGAAGATGGGTCGTGGCTGGGTCTTCCAGCATGATAATGACCCGAAACACACAGCCAGGGCAACTAAGGAGTGGCTCCGTAAAAAGCATCTCAAGGTCCTGGAGTGGCCTAGCCAGTCTCCAGACCTGAACCCAATAGAAAATCTTTGGAGGGAGCTGAAAGACCGTATTGCCCAGCGACAGCCCCGAAACCTGAAGGATCTGTATGGAGGAGTGGGCCAAAATCCCTGCTGCAGTGTATGCAAACCTGGTCAAGAACTACAGGAAATGTATGATCTCTGTAATTGCAAACAAAGGTTTCTGTACCAAATATTAAGTTCTGCTTTTCTGATGTATCAAATACTTGTCATGCAATAAAATGCAAATTAATTACTTAAAATCATCCAATGTGATTTTCTGGATTTTTGTTTTAGATTCCGTCACTCACAGTTGAAGAGTACCTATGATAAAAATTACAGACTTCTACATGCTTTGTAAGTGGGAAAACCTGCAAAATTGGCAGTGTATCAAATACTTGTTCTCCCCACTGTATGTCTCTCTCTCTCTCTCTCTCTCTCTCTCTCTGTCTCTCTCTCTCTCTCTCTCTCTCTCTCTATGTCTCTCTCTCTCTCTCTGTCTCTCTCTCTCTCTGTCTCTCTCACTCTCTCTCTCTCTCTCTGTCTCTCTCTCTGTCTCTCTCTCTCCATCTCTCAATTCAATTCAATTCAATTCAATTGACTTTAATGGCATGACGCAACAATGCACATATTGCCAAAGTATAGATATATATATTTTTTGTATATATAATTACATCAAAGAACAAAATAACAACATAGGGAGAAAAAAAAGCAACATAGCATGCTGCCAGCGCACAGCTGTCCATGTCTTCACCCAAAAGGATTGGCAGCCTTTCTATTTCAGAGAGGTCCTCAAAGCCCCGGACTACTTGTTCAAATTTGGGGAAGTGACTCTCTCTGATTTTTCACATTTTGTGAGGAAGTGCAGCTCTGTCTCTGGTTCTGCTGTGGTGCAGTGATTGCACAGCCTTTCCTCTACAGGGAGCCATGGCAAACTATCTGACCATGGTACCCTTCTCAATAGCAAGGCTGTGCTTGCTGAGCCTGTCCTTTGTCAAGGTTTTCCTGAGGTTTTGATCAGTCACCATGGTCAGATAGTTTGCCATGGTGTACTGTCGATTTATGGCCAAATAGCACTGCATTTTGCTTTGTGCTTGTGTTTGTGTTTTTCAATAGGTAATGTAGTTTTGTTTTAGCTGTTTTGTAATTTGGTTAATTCTGATTGATTGGATGTTCTGGTCCTGAGGCTTCAGTGTGTTAGTGGAACAGGTTTGTGAATTCAGCCACCGGACCAGTTGGATGAAGGGACTCTTATCTTTGCTCAACTCTTGGTATTGCAGGGCTTGGTAATGATATGAGAGGGGGTCACTGTGTTTTAGGTGTTTCCAAAACTTAATTGATATTTTTTTAGTTCTCTATCTCTCTTAATCTCTCTCTCCCTCTCTCTCTCTCCTTCTCTCTCTCTCCATCTCTCTCTCTCCATCTCTCTCTCTCTCTGGTCTCTCTGCTCTCTCTGGTCTCTCTGGTCTCTCTGGTCTCTCTGGTCTCTCTGGTTTCTCTGGTCTCTCTGGTCTCTGTCTCAATCTCTCTCTCTCCCTCTCTCTCTCTCTCTCGCTCTCTCTTTCTCTCTCTTTCTCTCTCTCTCCATCCCTCCACCCTTTTCCCTCTCAATGGTGTCTCTGCCAGTTGGACCTATTCGATGACTTCTGGCTTCTGTAGAAATATAAATATCTCTCTTTCAACAACCGCCATGATCTCCAGCTCATAAATAGAACTTGGGTTCTCTTTGTTGATTCTGAATCTGTGGGATTGGAAAACATTGGAAACTGGGAGAAGAGATCTGTTCACCCATGACTGGCTAAGCACGCCTCCAACTCAATCATCAAGTTTGCAGACGACACAACAGTAGTAGGCTTGATTACCAATAATGACGAGACACCCTACAGGAAGGAGGCGAGGGCTCTGGAAGTGTGGTGCCAAGAAAACCTCTCACTTAACATAAAAAATAAACAAGAAGATGATCGTGGACTTCAGGAAACGGCAGAAGGTGTACCCCTTTATCCACATCGACGGGACCGCAGTGGAGAAGGTAGATAACGTAATGTTCCTTGGCATACACATCACTGATAAACTGAAATGGTCCACCCACACAGACAGTGTGGTGAAGAAGACACAACAGAGCCTCTTCAACCTCAAGAGGCTGAAGAAAATTGGCTTAACACGCAAAACCCTCACAAACTTTTACAGATGCATAATTGAAAGCATCCTGTTGGGCTGCATCACCAACTGGTACAGCAACTGCACCGCACGGCTCTCCAGAGGGTGGTGCGGTCTGCCCACCGCATTACCGGGGGCAAACTACCCGCCCTCCAGGACACCTACAGCACCCGATGTCACAGAAATGCCAAAAAGATCATCAAGGACATCAACCACCCAAGCCACTGCCTGTTCATCCCACTGTCATCCAGAAGGCGAGGTCAGTACAGGTGCATCAAAGATGGGACCGAGAGACTGAAAACAGCTTCTATCTCAAGGCCATCAGACTATTAAACAGCCATCACTAACACATTAGAGGCTGCTGCCTAAAGACACAGAATAGAAATCACTGGTCACTTTAAGGTATGGAACACTAGTCACTTTAATAATGTTTACATATCTGGCATCACTCATCTCATATGTATATACTGTATTCTATACTATTCTACTGTATCATAGTCCACGCCTCTCGTCCATATGTATATACTGTATTCTATACTATTCTACTGTATCATAGTCCACGCCTCTCGTCCATATGTATATACTGTATTCTATACTATTCTACTGTATCATAGTCCACGCCTCTCGTCCATATGTATATACTGTATTCTATACTATTCTACTGTATCATAGTCCACGCCTCTCGTCCATATGTATATACTGTATTCTATACTATTCTACTGTATCATAGTCCACGCCTCTCGTCCATATGTATATACTGTATTCTATACTATACTACTGTATCATAGTCCACGCCTCTCGTCCATATGTATATACTGTATTCTATACTATTCTACTGTATCATAGTCCACGCCTCTCGTCCATATGTATATACTGTATTCTATACTATACTACTGTATCATAGTCCACGCCTCTCGTCCATATGTATATACTGTATTCTATACTATTCTACTGTATCATAGTCCACGCCTCTCGTCCATATGTATATACTGTATTCTATACTATTCTACTGTATCATAGTCCACGCCTCTCGTCCATATGTATATACTGTATTCTATACTATTCTACTGTATCATAGTCCACGCCTCTCGTCCATATGTATATACTGTATTCTATACTATTCTACTGTATCATAGTCCACGCCTCTCGTCCATATGTATATACTGTATTCTATACTATTCTACTGTATCATAGTCCACGCCTCTCGTCCATATGTATATACTGTATTCTATACTATACTACTGTATCATAGTCCACGCCTCTCGTCCATATGTATATACTGTATTCTATACTATTCTACTGTATCATAGTCCACGCCTCTCGTCCATATGTATATACTGTATTCTATACTATACTACTGTATCATAGTCCACGCCTCTCGTCCATATGTATATACTGTATTCTATACTATTCTACTGTATCATAGTCCACGCCTCTCGTCCATATGTATATACTGTATTCTATACTATTCTACTGTATCATAGTCCACGCCTCTCGTCCATATGTATATACTGTATTCTATACTATACTACTGTATCATAGTCCACGCCTCTCGTCCATATGTATATACTGTATTCTATACTATTCTACTGTATCATAGTCCACGCCTCTCGTCCATATGTATATACTGTATTCTATACTATTCTACTGTATCATAGTCCACGCCTCTCGTCCATATGTATATACTGTATTCTATACTATACTACTGTATCATAGTCCACGCCTCTCGTCCATATGTATATACTGTATTCTATACTATACTACTGTATCATAGTCCACGCCTCTCGTCCATATGTATATACTGTATTCTATACTATTCTACTGTATCATAGTCCACGCCTCTCGTCCATATGTATATACTGTATTCTATACTATTCTACTGTATCATAGTCCACGCCTCTCGTCCATATGTATATACTGTATTCTATACTATTCTACTGTATCATAGTCCACGCCTCTCGTCCATATGTATATACTGTATTCTATACTATTCTACTGTATCATAGTCCACGCCTCTCGTCCATATGTATATACTGTATTCTATACTATTCTACTGTATCATAGTCCACGCCTCTCCTAATGTAGAGTAGAACAGAGTAATGTAGAACAGAGTAATGTAGAACAGAGTAATGTAGAGTAGAGTAATGTGGAGTAGAGTAGAGTAGAGTAATGTAGAGTAGAGTAATGTGGAGTAGAGTAGAGTAATGTAGAGTAGAGTAATGTGGAGTAGAGTAGAGTAATGTGGAGTAGAGTAGAGTAATGTAGAGTAATGTGGAGTAGAGTAATGTAGAGTAATGTAGAGTAGAGTAGAGTACAGTAGAGTAATGTAGAGTAGAGTAGAGTAATGTAGAGTAGAGTAGAGTAGAGTAGAGTAATGTAGAGTAGTGTAGTGTAGAGTAGAGTAGAGTAGAGTAATGTAGAGTAGAGTAATGTAGAGTAGAGTAGAGTAATGTAGAGTAGAGTAGAGTACAGTAGAGTAATGTAGAGTAGAGTAGAGTAATGTAGAGTAATGTAGAGTAGAGTAGAGTAATGTACAGTAGAGTAGAGTAATGTAGAGTAGAGTAGAGTAGAGTAATGTAGAGTAGAGTACAGTAGAGTAATGTAGAGTAGAGTAGAGTAATGTAGAGTAGAGTAATGTAGAGTAGTGTAGTGTAGTGTAGTGTAGAGTAGAGTAGAGTAGAGTACAGTAATGTAGAGTAGTGTAGTGTAGTGTAGAGTAGAGTAATGTAGAGAAGAGTAATGTAGAGTAGAGTAATGTAGAGTAGAGTAATGTAGAGTAATGTAGAGTAGAGTAATGTAGAGTAGAGTAATGTAGAGTAGAGTAGAGTAATGTAGAGTAATGAAGAGTAGAGTAGAGTAATGTAGAGTAGAGTAGAGTAATGTAGAGCAATGTAGAGTAGAGTAGAGTAATGTAGAGTAATGTAGAGTAATGTAGAGTAGAGTAGAGTAATGTAGAGTAGAGTAATGTAGAGTAGAGTTGAGTAATGTAGAGTAGAGTAGAGTAATGTAGAGTAGAGTAATGTAATGTAGAGTAGAGTAGAGTAATGTAGAATAATGTAGAGTAGAGTAATGTAGAGTAGAGTAATGTAGAGTAGAGTAGAGTAATGTAGAGTAGAGTAATGTAGAGTAGAGTAGAGAAATAAAGAGTATACTGGAGTAATGTAGAGTAATGTAGAGTAATGTAGAGTGGAGTAATGTAGAGTAATGTAGAGTAGAGTGGAGTAATGTAGAGTAGAGTAATGTAATGTAGAGTAGAGTAATGTAGAGTAGAGTAGAGTAATGTGGAGTAGAGTAGAGTAATGTAGAGTAGAGTAATGTAGAGTAGAGTAATGTAGAGTAATGTAGAGTATTGTAGAGTAATGTAGAGTAGAGTAGAGAAATAAAGAGTATACTGGAGTAATGTAGAGTAATGTAGAGTGGAGTAATGTAGAGTAGAGTAATGTAGAGTAGAGTAGAGTAATCCAGAGTAGAGTAAAGTGATGTGGAGTAGAGTAATGTAGAGTAGAGTTAAGTGATGTGGAGTAATTTAGCGTAGATTAATGTAGAGTAGAGTAGAGTATAGTAATGTAGAGTAGAGTAGAGTAGAGTAATGTAGAGTAGAGTAATGTAGAGTAGAGTAGAGTAGTGTAATGTAGAGTAATGTAGAGTAGAGTAGTGTAATGTAGAGTGGAGTAGAGTAATGTAGAGTAGAGTAATGTAGAGTAGAGGAGAGTAGAGTAGGGTAGAGTGGAGTAGGGAAGGGTAGAGTGGAGTGGAGTGGAGTGTAGTCATATATATTAATGTAGAGTGGAGTAATGTAGAAAAATAAAGAGTATACTGGAGTAGAGTAATGTAGAGTAGTGTAGTGTAGCGTAGAGTAGAGCAGAGTAAAGTAGAGCAGAGTAAAGAAGAGTAGATTAAAGTAGAGGAGAGTAATGTAGAGTAATGTAGAGTAGAGCAGAGTAATGTAATGTAGAGTAGAGTAATGTAGAGTAGAGTAATGTAGAGTAGAGTAATGTAGAGTAGAGTTAAGTAGAGTAAAGTAGAGGAGAGTAATGTGGAGTAGAGTAATGTAGAATAGAGTAGAGTAGAGTAATGTAGAGTAGAGTAGTAGAGTGGAGGTGAGTAGGTAGAGTAAAGTAGAGTAGAGTAATGTAGAGTAGAGTAGAGTAGAGTAGAGTAATGTAGAGTAGAGTAATGTAGAGTAGAGCAGAGTAGAGTGGAGTAGAGTAGAGTAGAGTAATGTAGAGTAGAGTAATGTAGAGTAGAGTAATGTAGAGTAATGTAGAGTAGAGTAGAGTAATTTAGAGTAGAGTAGAGTTGAGTAGTGTAGAGTAGAGTAGAGTAATGTAGAGTAGAGTAGAGTAGAGTAATGTAGAGTACAGTAGAGTAGAGTAATGTAGAGTAGAGTAGAGTAATGTAGAGTAGAGTAGAGTAGAGTAATGTAGAGTAGAGTAGAGTACAGTAGAGTAATGTAGAGTAGAGTAATGTAGAGTAGAGTAGAGTAGAGTAATGTAGAGTAGTGTAGAGTAGAGTAGAGTAGAGTAGAGTAATGTAGAGTAGAGTAGAGTAATGTAGAGTAGAGTACAGTAGAGTAATGTAGAGTAGAGTAGAGTAATGTAGAGTAGAGTAATGTAGAGTAGAGTAGAGTAATGTACAGTATCGTAGAGTACAGTAGAGTAATGTTGAGTAGAGTAATGTAGAGTAGAGTAGAGTAATGTAGGGTAATGTAGAGTAGAGTAGAGTAATGTAGAGTAGAGCAATGTAGATTAGAGTAATGTAGAGTAGAGTAATGTAGAGTAGAGTAGAGTAATGTAGAGTAGTGTAGAGTAATGTAGAGTAGAGTAGAGTAATGTAGAGTAGTGTATTGTAGAGTAGAGTAGAGTAGAGTAGTGTAGAGTAGAGTAGTGTAGGGTAGGGTAGTGTAGAGTAGAGTAGAGTAATGTAGAGTAGTGTAGTGTAGTGTAGAGTAGTGTAGTGTAGAGTAGAGTAGAGTAATGTAGTGTAGTGTAGTGTAGTGTAGTGTAGTGAAGAGTAGAGTAGAGTAATGTAGAGTAGTGTAGTGTAGTGTAGTGTAGAGTAGAGTAATGTAGAGTAGTGTAGTGTAGTGTAGAGTAGAGTAGAGTAATGTAGAGTAGTGTAGTGTAGTGTAGTGTAGAGTAGAGTAGAGTAGAGTAATGTAGAGTAGTGTATTGTAGAGTAGAGTAGAGTAGAGTAATGTAGAGTAGTGTATTGTAGAGTAATGTAGAGTAGTGTATTGTAGAGTAGAGTAGAGTAGAGTAATGTAGAGTAGTGTAGTGTAGAGTAGAGTAGAGTAGAGTAGTGTAGAGTAGAGTAATGTAGAGTAGTGTAGGTTAGTGTAGAGTAGAGTAGAGTAATGTAGTGTGGTGTAGTGTATTGTAGAGTAGAGTAGAGTAGAGTAGTGTAGAGTAGAGTAGTGTAGGGTAGGGTAGTGTACAGTAGAGTAGTGTAGTGTAGAGTAGTGTAGTGTAATGTAGAGTAGTGTAGTGTAGAGTAGAGTAGAGTAGTGTAGTGTAGTGGAGTGGAGTGTAGAGTAGAGTAGAGTAGAGTAGAGTAGAGTAGAGTAGAGTAGAGTAGTGTAGTGTAGGGTAGAGTAGTGTAGTGCAGTGTAGAGGAGTGTAGTGTAGTGTAGAGTAGTGGAGTGGAGTGTAGAGTAGAGTAGAGTAGAGTAGAGTAGTGTAGTGTAGGGTGGAGTAGTGTAGTGCAGTGTAGAGGAGTGTAGTGTAGGGTAGGGTAGAGTAGTGTAGTGTAGAGTAGTGTAGAGTAGAGTAGTGGAGTGGAGTGTAGAGTAGAGTAGAGTAGAGTAGAGTAGAGTAGAGTAGAGTAGTGTAGTGTAGGGTAGAGTAGTGTAGTGCAGTGTAGAGGAGTGTAGTGTAGGGTAGGGTAGAGTAGTGTAGTGTAGAGTAGAGTAGAGTAGAGTAGTGTAGAGTAGAGTAGAGTAGAGTAGAGTAGAGTAGTGTAGTGTAGGGTAGAGTAGTGTAGTGTAGTGTAGAGGAGTGTAGTGTAGTGTAGGGTAGAGTAGTGTAGTGTAGGGTAGAGTAGTGTAGTGCAGTGTAGAGGAGTGTAGTGTAGGGTAGGGTAGAGTAGTGTAGAGTAGAGTAGAGTAGAGTAGAGTAATGTAGAGTAGAGTAGTGTAGAGTAGAGTAGAGTAGAGTAGTGTAGAGTAGAGTAGAGTAGAGTAGAGTAGAGTAGTGTAGTGTAGGGTAGAGTAGTGTAGTGCAGTGTAGAGGAGTGTAGTGTAGTGTAGGGTAGAGTAGTGTAGTGCAGTGTAGAGGAGTGTAGTGTAGGGTAGGGTAGAGTAGTGTAGAGTAGAGTAGAGTAGAGTAGAGTAATGTAGAGTAGAGTAGTGTAGAGTAGAGTAGTTGAGTGGAGTGGAGTGGAGTGGAGTGGAGTGGAGTGTAGAGTAGTGTAGTTTAGTGTAGTGTAGTGTAGGGTAGTGGAGTGGAGTTAAGTGGAGTGTAATGGAGTGGAGTGGAGTGGAGTGGAGTGGAGTGTATAGTAGTGTAGTGTAGTGTAGAGTAGTGTAGTGTAGTGTAGGGTAGTGTAGTGTAGTGGAGTGGAGTGGAGTGGAGTGTAGGTTAGTGGAGTGGAGTGGTAGAAAATAGTATAGTACGATGTACTCTACAATACTCTACTTTTCTTTGCTTTACTCACTGTATTGTACTGTATTGTACTATACTCTGCTATACTCTACTCACTGTACAGTACTGGGAGAGAAAGGGAGGGGTTGTCCAGTCTGTTTTAATAGTTACCAGCTGAACATAACAGTATGACACTTTTAATCACTTAATAATTCATTCATTAATTAATCAACAATATCAGTCAAATCACTGCATCTATTTGGTATGCATAGCATTACTTTATCTTCCCTCCTCATGAGGGAGAGAAATTAGAAAATATCCTAAAGATATGCTGGTTTTTGGTATCGGAACAACAAGGCACAAGGCAATATTTCTTAAACCTACAGAAGGCAAACAATTTACCCAAAACTAAATATGTGTTGATATTAGTTGCCTGAGGTCTTTAGGTCAGACGTATTGCATTTGGATGCATTTCTGATACCTTTTAAGACTTTTTCTGGTAGATGTTTTGTAAGACCCCCTTTCCGTCTGTTTGACCAGAAATCAAAGCCTTTTCTTAAGACAAATTTTAAGATGTAAATGGTGGGAATATATATCTATGCCTCCATTTCCCAAAAATGTAGACTTAGCTTTCATTTGACACCCAATTTGATATGGTCCTATAAACTTCATGTTGGTGCTTCTCTCTTCATCTATGTATCTCTTCCACAGTCTACCCAAACAACATAAAAGTCTATTCATGTCTGAATTATGACAACACTCTATTCAATTAACGTATCAATCCATCTGCACTTAGAATACTATTTATACAATGACAGAATATCTTTATATCTGACTGTCAGCACACTGGACATGCATCCCAAATGGCACTATGGGCCCTGGTCGAAAGTAGTGCACTTTTAAGAGAATAGGGTGGCATTTGTGACTAGAACCACACACTTCCCCTTCTGTTCTAGAACTCTTATCTGTTCATGTATAGAACAATGGATTCCATTCAGGCATTCCGACCTCCTCCTCTCTCTTCTCTTCTCGGAATGTAGATTTCCAACCACAAGGTTGGGGAGCCGGGTCGGTTGGAGAGCTCGGATGGGGGAGAGGTTGGAGGAAAGGATGGAGGGAGGGATGGAGGGAGGGAGGGAGAGGATATTTTGGAAAATAAGGAAAGTGTGAGAGATGATTTCAGGACAGTGGTTGGTCTCGTTCGCTCATTCTCTTGTTCTCTGAGGGGAAAAGGTTGTGTGTGAGTGTGTTTATGAGTGTGTGTGTGTGAGTGTGTTTGTGAGTGTGAGTGTGAGTGTGTGTGTTGGAGCCACAGTTTCTGTTGTAACTTCCTCGGAGTCAAAGGCTCTGCATCTCTTCAGGAGTTTGAAGACACAAACAAAATTCTATCCTGCCAATGTTCCACAAAATAAGATGTCTTAATATCTTGAGTGTGATGTGTTCCCAACTCAAAGCAAGAACGCAGTGATCATGAGGACAAAAGTAAATTACTAACACAGTCACACAAAATTCAGAGTAAGTATGACTTCAGTCATCACAGCTGTAGAACCCATTACCATACAGACCAGCGCTGTGAACAAACCATTACCATACAGACCAGTGCTGTGAACAATCCATTACCATACAGACCAGCGCTATGAACAAACCATTACCATACAGACCAGCGCTGTGAACAAACCATTACCATACAGACCAGCGCTGTGAACAATTCATTACCATACAGACCAGTGCTGTGAACAAAC
>CM042422.1:24013589-24016089 GCA_023634145.1 Thymallus thymallus
GCACATGTTTATTGATGTTTGTTGATGTGTATGTGTGTGTGTGTGTGCGTGTGTTTGCACATGTTTGATGTGTGTATGTGTGAGTGTGTGTCCTGGTCTTGGTCTCATGTGAACACTGACTGGAGTGGGTGGATATGTATTGTTTTATATATTCCCACATATTCTTTGTCTCTAAAGCTTCTAACTGATTTCTGGAGGACTGGGTTGGTCTTTGCCAACAGACAAACAAGACACAGCTGAGCCCAATATCCTTAGTTGGCAGACATCCTGTTTCTCTGACAGTGGGACATCCTGTTTCTCTGACAGTGGGACATCCTGTTTCTCTGACAGTGGGACATCCTGTTTCTCTGACAGTGGGACATCCTGTTTCTCTGACAGTGGGACATCCTGTTTCTCTGACAGTGGGACATCCTGTTTCTCTGACAGTGGGACATCCTGTTTCTCTGACAGTGGGACATCCTGTTTCTCTGACAGTGGGACATCCTGTTTCTCTGACAGTGGGACATCTTCTCTGACAGTGGGACATCCTGTTTCTCTGACAGTGGGACATCCTGTTTCTCTGACAGTGGGACATAATCTTCTCATTGTTTCACCACAATAAAACATCAAAACAAAGTAATTATTCTGAAGCTCATTTGCATAACGTGTTCGGAGACAAGAGTGGCCTGTTGATTTCCGGTGATGCGTGTGTGTGGTGATGAGTGAAGTGAACGCAGGCTTAGATAAATCATTTCAAAATAAAAAACCAGACAGCACCATTTCCTTGTTTTTTTTATTTACAGATAGCCAGGGGCACACTCCAACACTCAGACATCATTACAGATAGCCAGGGGAACACTCCAACCCTCAGACATCATTTACAGATAGCCAGGGGAACACTCCAACAGTCAGACATCATTACAGATAGCCAGGGGAACACTCCAACCCTCAGACATCATTTACAGATAGCCAGGGGAACACTCCAACCCTCAGACATCATTACAGATAGCCAGGGGAACACTCCAACCCTCAGACATCATTACAGATAGCCAGGGGAACACTCCAACACTCAGACATCATTACAGATAGCCAGGGGAACACTCCAACACTCAGACATCATTTACAGATAGCCAGGGGAACACTCCAACCCTCAGACATCATTACAGATAGCCAGGGGAACACTCCAACACTCAGACATCATTTACAGATAGCCAGGGGAACACTCCAACCCTCAGACATCATTACAGATAGCCAGGGGAACACTCCAACACTCAGACATCATTACAGATAGCCAGGGGAACACTCCAACCCTCAGACATCATTACAGATATCCAGGGGAACACTCCAACACTCAGACATAATTTACAAACTAAGCATGTGTGTTTATTGAGTCTGCCAGTTCAGAGACTTTAGGGACGACCAGGGATGTTCTCTTGATAAGTGTTTGAATTAAACCATTTTCCTGTCCTGCTAAGCATCCAAAATGTACTTTTAGGTTTCAGGGAAAATTTATGGAGAAAAAAGTAAATTATTTTCTTTAAGAATGTAGTGAAGTAAAGTAAAAGTTATCAAAAATATAAATGCTAAAGTCAAGTACAGAGAGCTAAATAAAAAATACTTTTAAGTATTTTTACAACACTGGGTATTTCTGTACTGAGTTAAATATTACCACTACCTTATTAAACCATGTCTATCTTTATTTCTGTACTGAGTTAAATATTACCACTACCTTATTAAACCATGTCTATCTTTATTTCTGTACTGAGTTAAATATTACCACTACCTTATTAAACCATGTCTATCTTTATTTCTGTACTGACTTCCAAATTACCCCATGGCCATTGGCCCAACTTACCCCATCTAATTACCATAAGGGAGGAGGAGGAGTGAGGGGGAGGAGGAATGAGGGGGAGGAGGAGTGAGGGGGAGGAGGAGTGAGGGAGGAGTAGAGGTGAGGGGGGAGTAGAGCTGAGGGGGAGGAGGAGTGACCCTGTGTCTGTGATCTCCCCGTCTCTCTGACTCTGTGATCTCCCCATCTCTCTGACTCTGTGATCTCCCCATCTCTCTGACTCTGTGATCTCTTATCTCTCTGACCCTGTGATCTCCCCGTCTATCTGACCCTGTGATCTCCCTTTCTCTGACCCTGTGATCTCCCCATCTCTCTGACTCTGTGATCTCCCCATCTCTCTGACTCTGTGATCTCCCCGTCTCTCTGACTCTGTGATCTCCCCGTCTATCTGACCATGTGATCTTCCCATCTCTCTGACCCTGTGATCTCCCCGTCTCGCCGTCTATCTGACCCTGTGATCTCCCCGTCTCTATTACCCTGTGATCTCGCCGTCTCTCCATCTCTCTGACCCTGTGTTGCTATGTGGCGTAACAGGCAAGATGTACACTACATGACCAAAAATCTAATTTCAAAATCATGGCATTAATATGGAGTTGGTCCCCCCTATAACAGCCTCCACTCTTCTGGGAAGGCTTTCCACTAGATGTTGGAACATTGCTGCAGGGACTTTCT
>CM042422.1:24021089-24029083 GCA_023634145.1 Thymallus thymallus
CCGATCCAGTAGAGGTTAATTGGTGAGAACAGACTTGTGGTAATGACTGGAATGGAATTATTATGAGCCTCCTGTGGTGTTGTGTGTGTGCTGTGTGTGTGTGTGTGTGTGTGTGTGCAGGGTGTGTGTGTGCATAGTCCAGGCATGTGTGTGTGTGTAGGGTGTGAAGGGTGTGTGTGTGTGTGTGTGTGTGTGTGTGTAGGGTGTGTGTTTAGGGTGAAGATGAGGCCCTGTGTTGTTTTTGTCCATGAAATGCATTGAGTTGGTCTGGTAGAGAGGCATTGTTGGGCAGATCGTTGCTGAGCTGGGTCTTCTTTTGTAATCTGTAATGCATGCACGGTCCATGCAGAAATGGTTAATTGACATCAGTGTGGAAGAACTGGATTTGCCTGCACAGAGCCCTGACCTCAACCCCATCGAACACCTTTGGGATGAATTGGAACACTGACTCAATCGCCCAACATCAGTACCGACCTCACTAATGCTCTTGTGGCTGAATGGAAGCAAGTCCCTGCAGCAATGTTCCAACGTCTAGTGGAAAGCCTTCCCAGAGGAGTGGAAGCTGTTATAGCAGCAAAGGGGGGGACCAACTCTGGGATGAGATGCTTGACGAGCAGGTGTCCTCATACTTTTGGTTATATAGTGTATTTGGGCTTGAAGTATAGTATATCGAATGTGCAATACGTGCAGTTGTCTGTAATTAAACCCTGCACACTAAGGACTGTATTTTAAGGGAATTACTATTATTACCCCAAATTATATCATACACACATTTAGCTATTTAAGTATCTCTTCCTGTCATTTACCTGTACAGTTTGTGTAACCATGCAAGTATTCACTTATCTGTAAATATAACTGTATATTTACCTGTACAGCTAATTTAACCATGCAAAATATTCACTTACCTGTTCATTTACCCAGTCTGTCTATTAAGTAAACTATTATTACCCTCGCTCATATCATATGCATTTTTAGCTACTGAAGTATTTCTCTGCCATCGACCTGTATAGTATAGTTAACCATCCAACATCCACCAATGTATAGTGTACATATTCAGCCAACCACCCATACTATGCAATGTCTTTTTATAGCTTTTTTGCACTCCAGATATCTTGTATTTCTATACTTTTTCATACTGCCGCTCTATGTATCATGTACCATGTATCTGTCTTTTGTGTACTTTCGTTGTGGCATTTTGCACCTGCCCTGTGTTTTGTTGTTGTAGCTGCTTGACAAAGAACTTTCCCCCTTTGGGATCAATAAAGTATCTATCTATCTATCTATCTATCTATCTATCTATCTATCTATCTATCTATCTATCTATCTATCTATCTATCTATCTATCTATCTATCTATCTATCTATCTATCTATCTATCTATCTATCTATCTATCTATCTATCTATCTATCTATCTATCTATCTATCTATCTATCTATCTATCTATCTATCTATCTATCTATCTATCTATCTATCTAGGAAGAGCAGCTGCTACCTTGACAGGAACTAATGGGGATCCATATTAAACCCCAGGAAGAGTAGCTGCTGCCTTGGCAGGAACTAATGGGGATCCATAATAAACCCCAGGAAGAGTAGCTGCTGCCTTGACAGGAACTAATGGGGATTCATAATAAACCCCAGGAAGAGCATCTGCTGCCTTGGCAGGAACTAATGGGGATCCATAATAAACCCCAGGAAGAGTAGCTGCTGCCTTGGCAGGAACTAATGGGGATCCTTAATAAACCCCAGGAAGAGTATATGCTGCCTTGGCAGGAACTAATGGGGATCCTTAATAAACCCCAGGAAGAGTATATGCTGCCTTGGCAGGAAGTAATGGGGATCCATAATAAACCCCAGGAAGAGTAGCTGCTGCCTTTGCAGGAACTAATGGGGATCCATAATAAACCCCAGGAAGAGTAGCTGCTGCCTTGGCAGGAACTAATGGGGATCCATAATAAACCCCAGGAAGAGCAGCTGCTGCCTTGGCAGGAACTAATGGGGA
The DNA here is from genome assembly GCA_023634145.1 of Thymallus thymallus. Lineage (NCBI taxonomy): Eukaryota > Metazoa > Chordata > Actinopteri > Salmoniformes > Salmonidae > Thymallus > Thymallus thymallus. Next base: position 24,023,089 of record CM042422.1, read on the forward strand.
TCCTTAATAAACCCCAGGGAGAGTATATGCTGCCTTGAAAGGAAGTAATGGGGATCCATAATAAACCCCAGGAAGAGTAGCTGCTGCCTTTGCAGGAACTAATGGGGATCCATAATAAACCCCAGGAAGAGTAGCTGCTGCCTTGGCAGGAACTAATGGTGTCCATAATAAACCCCAGGGAGAGTATATGCTGCCTTGAAAGGAAGTAATGGGGATCCATAATAAACCCCAGGAAGAGTAGCTGCTGCCTTTGCAGGAACTAATGGGGATCCATAATAAACCCCAGGAAGAGTAGCTGCTGCCTTGGCAGGAACTAATGGTGTCCATAATAAACCCCAGGAAGAGTAGCTGCTGCCTTGGCAGGAACTAATGGGGATCCTTAATAAACCCCAGGAAGAGTAGCTGCTGCCTTGGCAGGAACTAATGGGGATCCATAATAAACCCCAGGAAGAGTAGCTGCTGCCTTTGCAGGAACTAATGGGGATCCATAATAAACCCCAGGAAGAGTAGCTGCTGCCTTTGCAGGAACTAATGGGGATCCATAATAAACCCCAGGAAGAGTAGCTGCTGCCTTTGCAGGAACTAATGGGGATCCATAATAAACCCCAGGAAGAGTAGCTGCTGCCTTGGCAGGAACTAATGGGGATCCTTAATAAACCCCAGGAAGAGCAGCTGCTGCCTTGGCAGGAACTAATGGGGATCCTAAATGCAAATCATAAATACACACTCCATTGCTTTGATTGGTGTAACGTTAGCTAGAAACCACAAGTGAAACCCGCGAAAGAATATTCAAGGAACTTATAGATACAAGTCATTTGTGGCGTGCTTGATCATGAGCAAAGTCATTGTAGCCTATCATTCCACTTCCCCTGTGAGAACCATGAGCACGGGCTGACTTGGCTTTGCTGTACCGCAGCCCAAGTCTGCCAGCAGCCTACCTACCAAATCTTGCACCGTGTCAATAGTTATCCATATTACTGAAGCTTCATCTCATTCTTTCAAACTACTTCTGCATCAGCAATTTATGAAAGAAAACATTTAGATATAACAACAGATAGTGAAGACAAAGATCTGTGGTGAAGCCAAAGATAGATAGACCAGTTGTTTCCATCTGTGGTGAAGTCAAAGATAGACCAGTTGTTTCCAGCTGTTGTGAAGACAAAGATAGATAGACCAGTTGTTTCCATCTGTGGTGAAGACAAAGATAGAAAGACCAGTTGTTTCCATCTGTGGTGAAGTCAAAGATAGATAGACCAGTTGTTTCCATCTGTGGTGAAGTCAAAGATAGATAGGCCAGTTGTGTCCATCTGTGGTGAAGTCAACGATTGGCCAGTTGTGTCCATCTGTGGTGAAGTCAAAGATAGGCCAGCTGTTTCCATCTGTGGTGAAGTCAACGATAGGCCAGTTGTTTCCATCTGTGGTGAAGTCAACGATAGGCCAGTTGTTTCCATCTGTGGTGAAGTCAAAGATAGACCAGTTGTATCCATCTGTGGTGAAGTCAAAGATAGGCCAGTTGTTTCCATCTTTGGTGAAGTCAAAGATAGGCCAGTTGTTTCCATCTGCGTTGAAGTCAAAGATAGTCCAGTTGTTTCCATCTGTGGTGAAGTCAAAGATAGAGAGGCCAGTTGTTTCCATCTGTGGTGAAGTCAAAGATAGAGAGGCCAGTTGTTTCCATCTGTGGTGAAGTCAAAGATAGGCCAGCTTTTTCCATCTGTGGTGAAGTCAACAATAGGCCAGTTGTTTCCGTCTGTGTTGAAGTCAAATATATATAGGCCAGTTGTTTCCTTCTGTGGTGAAGTCAAAGATTGGCCAGTTGTTCCCATCTGTGGTGAAGTCAAAGATAGGCCAGTTGTTTCCATCTTTGGTGAAGTCAAAGATAGGCCAGTTGTTTCCATCTGTGGTGAAGTCAATGATAGGCCAGTTGTTTCCATCTGTGGTGAAGTCAATGATAGGCCAGTTGTTTCCATCTGTGGTGAAGTCAAAGATAGGCCAGTTGTTTCCATCTGTGGTGAAGTCAACAATAGAACAGTTGTTTCCATCTGTGGTGAAGTCAAAGATTGGCCAGTTGTTCCCATCTGTGGTGAAGTCAAAGATAGGCCAGTTGTTTCCATCTTTGGTGAAGTCAAAGATAGGCCAGTTGTTTCCATTTGTGGTGAAGTCAATGATAGGCCAGTTGTTTCCATCTGTGGCAAAGTTGTCCCTAAAGCAATGCTTATGACAAATCCTCCAAGTCCAGCTCCAGAACCTGCCATAGAGCCAGCTGGCTAATCTTTTGAATATGGTGTAGTAAAAACCCAGCATCAACAGATAACATTAGCTAGCTAGATAAGGTTAGGATGCTACTTACACTGTCAGCTGTCAGTGTCCTATTTTATCAACTCCACGTGGAAATTTCCACACCCAGTTGGTGAATATGTATAAGTAGCCTTCGTCATTCTTCGGAGTGAGTGGGTATGTCGAAAGGAAAGGAGTGGGCATGTGGAAAGTAGTGGGCGTGTGGAAAGGAGTGGGCGTGTGGAAAGGAGTGGGCGTGTGGAGAGGAGTGGGCGTGTGGAAAGGAGTGGGCGTGTGGAAAGGAGTGGGCGTGTGAAAAGGAGTGGGCGTGTGGAGAGGAGTGGGCGTGTGGAAAGGAGTGGGCGTGTGGAGAGGAGTGGGCGTGTGGAAAGGAGTGGGCGTGTGAAAAGGAGTGGGCGTGTGGAGAGGAGTGGGCGTGTGGAAAGGAGTGGGCGTGTGGAGAGGAGTGGGCGTGTGGAGAGGAGTGGGCGTGTGGAAAGGAGTGGGCGTGTGGAGAGGAGTGTATCAAAGTGCTATGCTAGAGGTTAGACAGTTTTGATGTCTTCACTTTTATTCTACAATGTAAAAAATAGTCCAAATAAAGAAAAACCCTTGAATGAGTAATATTGCAAACTTTTGACCGGGGTGTATATTTACCTGTAAGGTCCCTCAGATGATCAGTGAATTTCAAGCACAGATTCAACCACTAAAACCAGGGAGGTTTTCCAATGCCTCGCAAAGAGAGGCACCTATTGGTAGATGGGTAAAAAAAAGACATTGAATATCCCTTTGAGCATGGGGAACTTATTAATTACACTTTGGAGGGTGAATCAACACACCTAGTCACTACAAAGAAACAGGCGTCCTTCCTAACCCAGTTGCTTGAGAGGAAGGAAACCTCTCAGGGATTTCACCATGAGGCCAACAGGGATTTTAAAACAGCTACAGAGTTTAATAGCTGTGATAGGAGAAAACTGAGGATGGATCAACAACATTGTAGTTACTCCACAATACTAACCTAAATGACAGAGTGGAAAGAAGGAATAAAAATATTACAAAAGTAAAGTAAAGCTGCAGAAAAAGTTCTGCACTGAATACAAAGCATTCTGTTTGGGGGCGAATCCAACACAACACATCACTGAGTACCACTCTTCATGTTTTCAAGCATGCTGGTGGCTGCATCATGTTATGGGTATGATTTTCATCAACGGAATAGAGCTAAGCACAAGCAAAATCTTATAGGAAAACCTGGTTCAGTCTGCAGACACTGGGAGGAAAATTCACATTTCATCTGGACAATAACCTGAAACACAAGGCCAAATATACACTGGAGTTGGTTACCAAGACGACGTTGACATTTGACATTTCATTTTTACCCCCTTATTCTCCCCAATTTCGATCGAATTACAATCGTGTCTCATCGCTGCAACTCCCCAACGGGAACGGGAGAGGCGAAGGTCGAGTCATGCGTCCGCCAAAACATGACCCGTCAAAACGTGCTTGTTATCAACCGCCAGCTTAACCCGGAAGCCAGACGCACCAATGTGTCGGAGGAAACACTGGCGACAGCCAGCAGGTGCCTGACCCACCACAAGGAGTTGCTAGAGCATGATGAGCCAAGTAATGCCCCACCGGCCAATTGTGCGCCGTCCTATGGGACTCCGGCCATGGCCAGTTGTAGCAGAGCCCGGGAATTAACCCGGGTCTGTAGTAACTCCTCTAGCACTGCAATGCAGTACCTTAGACCGCTGTGCCACTCGGGAGGCCCTGGGATTACACCCATCTTAAAGGCATTTCCCGATGTCCTCAGGACAGATAGACGTCCAATTTACAGATCAATCTGCCTGCTCTCTACCTCTCTCTCTCTCTCTCTCTCTCTCTCTCTCTCTCTCTACCTCTCTCTCTCTCTCTCTCTCTCTCTCTCTACCTCTCTCTCTACCTCTCTCTCTCTCTCTACCTCTCTCTCTCTCTCTCTCTCTCTACCTCTCTCTCTCTCTACCTCTCTCTCTACCTCTCTCTCTACCTCTCTCTCTCTCTCTCTACCTCTCTCTCTACCTCTCTCTCTCTACCTCTCTCTCTCTACCTCTCTCTCTCTCTCTCTCTCTCTCTCTCTCTCTCATAGTTACAATACATAGTGGAATAGAGGTAACATAGTCTCTCTATACAGCTTTCTCTCTCTCCCTCTCCCTCTCCCCAATGCAGCTTTGTCTCTCTCCCTTCTCCCTCTCCCCAATACGGCTCTGTCTCTCTCCCTCTCTCTCTTTCCAATACAGCTCTGTCACTCTCCCTCTCTCTCCCCAATACAGCTTTGTCTCTCTCCCTCTCTCTCTTTCCAATACAGCTCTGTCTCTCTCCCTCTCTCTCTCCAATACAGCTCTGTCTCTCTCCCTCTCTCTTTCTCTCTCCCCAGTACAGCTCTGTCTCTCTCCCTCTCTCTCTTTCCAATACAGCTCTGTCTCTCTCCCTCTCTCTCCCCAATACAGCTTTGTCTCTCTCCCCTCTCTCTCTTTCCAATACAGCTCTGTCTCTCTCCCTCTCTCTCCCCAATACAGCTCTGTCTCTCTCCCTCTCTCTTTCTCTCTCCCCAGTACAGCTCTGTCTCTCTCCCTCTCTCTTTCTCTCTCCCCAGTACAGCTCTGTCTCTCTCTCTTTCTCTCTCCCGAGTACAGCTCTGTCTCTCTCTCTCTCTCTTTCTCTCTCCCCAGTACAGCTCTGTCTCTCTCCCTCTCTCTTTCTCTCTCTCCCCAGTACAGCTCTGTCTCTCTCCCTCTCTCTCTCCCCAATACAGCTTTGTCTCTCTCCCTCTCTCTCTCCCTAATACAGCTCTGTCTCTCTCCCTCTCTCTCCCCAATACAACTCTGTCTCTCTCCCTCTCTCTTTCTCTCTCCCCAGTACAGCTCTGTCTCTCTCCCTCTCTCCTCTCTCTCTCCCCAGTACAGCTCTGTCTCTCCTCTCTCCTGGTGTTCAGTGTGTTTGTCTTACTGTTAGTCAGTGTGCTTTCATTATGTGTTTGCTTCAGTGTGTGTAAGTTTATGTGCCAAAGCTCAAACAAACACAATCTCAGTTTCATTAGAAAGTGTAAGAGGAGATGCAGAAAGAATCATACATGTATTCAATCTGCTAGTTTCCCCAAACAACACTAGGTGGAGTGGGAGTTGCTGAATGCCTTATGTCCCCTAACATGTCTACCACCACAGACGTGTCATCTATTCAAATCTTACACACAGGTAGGTCTTAACTTTAAAATGTACTTGGCTTCTGTTGGTGTTGTTTCTTGCATCTTCACAGGCAGTACTAGGATAAGGGTACAGTATGGAGGTTAAAGAGCCTGTCGTGACCTGCACCTCCGCATTGTACCGTGAAATTAGATGGTATCTCCCCTCTGTTTTTGTCGTGGAGATGGTATCCAGCTTTTGTTGTCGTTTCATTCCCAAAACTTCCTCTTTTCTCGCTCGTCCTGTGTAGATGGGAGAGAGGGAGAAAAGAAGAGGGAGAGAGAGAGAACAGGGGCAGAAAAAGTGTAAACAACAACGTTATGGTTCCCAGGGTTAGAACTGGGAAAGTAAACATCTTGGAACCCATGACCGTTGAATGTTGAAGGGCTCAAACATTGTATACATGTCTAAATACTTCTCTTGGAGATTTTGAAAAGTTTTTCGAACTTTGTCAACACTTTTTTCAACTTGTTCAACCCAGACCAGTATGGAACTGTGTATGTGTT